>JAOXNO010000024.1:1330535-1340983 GCA_028565335.1 Limnodromus scolopaceus
AGCACTCGTGGGTGCATCCCATCAGGGCCCATAGACTTATGGATGTCTAGTTTGGCCAAGTGGTCTCTAACCCAATCTTCCCCCAACAGAGAGAAAGTCTTCCTCTCTCCAGACCTTCCCCCTTGTCTCCAGGGTCTGGGATTCATGAGGGACAGCTTTGGCAGTAAAGACCAAAGCAAAGAAGGCATTCAGCAGCTCTGCGTTCTCTCTGTCTTCCACCACCTCATTCACCATTTTCCCTAGCCTGTCTTGTTTTACTGATATACTTAAAAAAACTCTTCTTGTTATCTTTAACTGTGGTAGCCAAGTTCTGCTTGGGCTTTTGCCCTTCTAATATTTCCCCTACATATCTTCACTACACCTTGATATTGCTCATAAGTAACTAACCCCTTTTTCCAGAGATCGTAGACTTTCCTTTTCTCCCCGAGGTCCAGCCAAAGCCCTCTATTTAGCCAGACTGGCCTTATTCCCCGTCTGCTCATATTTACATCAGCATTTACATGCCTAACCCCTCACAAATACCTAGGTACTTGGCTTTAGACACTGAAAATTGAACAGTGACTTCAAATAAACAACTAGTTTGGGGGGAAAAACACCTAAGGATTTTTTTGCCAGTTTTAGAAGAGTGAGCTGACTGTAAAGGCATTGCCTCAGAACAAAATAATCACTAGGGAGAAAGTGGGAGGATAAATGTGAGACTCCAGCAATGTTGATGACAAACAAGGTAACAGGACAGGCTTTTAAGACTTCAGCTATGAAATTAAAAAGAGTAGCTTAACCACATGGAAAAAGAATGGAGTATCAAGTGGAATACTGGGAATAAGGGTTTGGTGAGATGATCTGGGTAAAGGAGCTTTGGCTCCAGAACGAGCAGTAGGCCAGGCATCATGTGAAATGCCTCAGGACAGAAAATAACACAGGAAAAACAGCTTGAGGTAAGTATTTTCAAAGTATGAAACATGCCAGAACTGGGAAATGTCTTAATCTCCAGTGGTAGAAATACACCAAGTGAAACACTTTGATATTAAAGCAACTAATGTTTTTAGGACAGAACAAGTTTCCCAGTAGTACATTAACACAAAATTATGCACTTTGAAATAGGAAGTAATTTAAAAATATACAAAATAAAACCAAAGCATAGAAAAGCTTTTTTGATGGTAAGATCAAATTAGGAGTAATTTTTATTGCACTTAGAGGGAAAACTGTATTAACATCCATTAAAATCTATAGTAAACTGATTACCAGTGATTGCTATAGTTTAAATATGCACTTTGCCGACTTCTGAAAAGTACACATCAAAAATTAATCTAAAACGCCCTCAGAGAGCCTGGGCATGATTCCTTAGCGATGGATGGAAAGAGAGTTTTACACCTGCAGCCCACTGATATAGTTGCTGCTTAATAGTGGCCACATTGGAGGAGTAGGTCGCCCATCCATACAGACCCGGACTGCTCTAGCAACCTGGCTGTGATGTGGTACCAAGGGAATCCATGCATCCATATCATGCCCTTCATTGCAATAACCAAACACTTGCAGAATTTCCTTAAATAAAAGGAAAAATGTGTGTCTGGCAGAGACACACGAACGCAGTACTGAGCACCGTACACACCCTTGCAGCTTGTGCAGCTTCACCCGGCCTCCCCTGGAGGGGAGCACCACAACCCAGCCCCACCACGGTACCCGAGGGAGCAAATACGTCCTTCAGTATGTGACTTGACTTAGGGTCTGTTAAGCATCAGAGATAAAAAACTTCGGAGATTTGCAAATACAGTAGAAACCCTGCTAATATTCCTTATTGATTAAACTATGTCTCAGTAAGAAGAGAAATGGTTAAATAAAACAGGAATCTCTGCGTGCACAGGAGATCTGCTAAGGTGAGCCGTGCAGTTTACATATTCTTTTTATCACTTAAGTCTTGCACTAACCTGTATTCTTTATCAAAATAATATCCTTATGTTAAAGCTATCAGAGCATTGCCCACAAAAAGTTCACGAAGCTACAAGATGAATCCTTTAGTACAGAAATTTTCATGTGACCTTACTGTTACTTGTGTGTAGAACTAACATGGAATGATTTCCCCCAAGATACACTTAAAGTCAAAAATATATTTTTCCATACAGTTGTAGATAGACTTCACATAAAATGCCGCCTTGTATATTTCATCACAATTAGCCAGTTGCATCACAGTGTTTAAATGCAGGTTACGGATCAAGGCAGCCAAACAATATGAGACTGAAAATTTCAATGTCACAATTAATATTTAATCAATTTGCGGTGCCTTGTTCTTCAGCAGCCACTTAAAATGCAGGGAACAGGTACAGTCTTAAAATGCTGAAAGAATAATTACCACTCTGACTGGGTCCTGAACATAATGCCATCTACTGTATTTTTCTGACAAATATATATAGACATTTTCACAGATTCAGTGACATTTTCTTTTCTTTTATTAAATACTCTGTGTGGGCAAGAAAAGAAAAAAGGTTGCAGTATAATTTATGAAACCATTTAATATCAATACTACAACACAAATGGAATTTTGAAATAAAGTTGCAGTGTTTCTTCCAGTAAGTTTCCCTTTTGTGTTATCCGTAAGTCATATTTTTGATATTCACAAAGCAAATGAATGGTTTTCCTTTCTGAAAGAAAAGGGGGAACTCAAAGCATTGTCAACTAAAAGATTAAGAAGCAACGATGATGCATTTTAAAATTCCAAGATTAAATAATTAAAGACTAAAATTAAGAGTCCCCATTACAGAAGGAAAAGTCTGAGACAGGATACGTGGAAGAGATGGTAGGTAAGTAAAGATCTGAACACATGTACGTGCCTTACCATCTGCCAAAGAATGCAAGAAACAAGATAATAGTTTACAAAAGTAATAAAGTTAAAAAAGAAATATCAATGTTAACTGTAGCAATCCACACAGCAGGCATGCTTTGGGTATGGCAGAAGTTCAAGCTATTTCATAAAGGCCCACTAAGGAAGGTATAAAAAAGGGAAACAGAGATGATGATCAAAAATAAGCTTTTATGACTGGTGAGGTTGTCGCAGGCTAGAATTCTCCAGTGAAATGGAAGTGAAATGGTTGTTAAGAAAGCTGTCAATAAAATCACAGAACGGCACAGAGAAAACAAGCAGGTGACAATTATTCCCATGACAAAAGACACAGAGAAACCAACTTAAACAATCCTACATAGTGCAGCACGCACATTTAAGGCATGATGTTGCAGTGAGCCAGGCTGAATCAACTGCACATGTATCAAGTAGAGGTTTGTAGCTGCATTCTGCATGACCACGACCACCAGCTGTGGTGCCTGCAAATTCTTTATTCTAGATCTTTGCCTAACTTCTCCTCACTGGGATGGGAGTTGGACCATTAAAAGAAAATTGCAGACTGAGTCCTTAAATCATGACAGCAGTCAGCTACATTTGGAGAGTAGTTCCATACTTCGTGTAGCAGGCAATATATGACCAATACAGTATTTAAATGGGCATGTTCTCTCCATACAGGCATACTGAGATACAATGCCAAGGCAAGGTGCAGATGCTTAGTTATACAGTCTCACCTGCAGGCTAGTTTTGTCTGTGTAACACTTCACAAGATGTAAAACTGTAATTTTAGATTTGGTAGAGACTCTCAGTTTTACATTGGGTAACACGGCTTGAAACTGACTTCACACTGGAGCCCTAAGAGCAAGCATGGCATTGATATTGGATGTTCCCATCTGAATTTGATGTAAAATTTGTGGGTTCTACTCAATGATGAAACCACTAGGAAGTTATTTACTACTGTTTGTAATTGGTGCTGACCTGGGGACAAGCGTCACTGTAACAAGCAAAGGGTTGAGAAACGTAGATACCAACCAACAAATAAGAACTGCATTAACTATATTTTTTTTCTAATATTTCAAACACTGTTAATCTTTAGAGAATCTATTTTCAATCACATCTCACCAACTTGTCCTGGCAACTTTAAAGCTAAAAATGTACTAATTTACAGTAACTATCAGATAAAAAAAACACTGAGGAAAATTGTATTGGGGAACTGATTTGCATACATACCCAAGCACTGACTTACATGTCTTTTCGACAGACTGCACAACTACCCCTTTCTCTGACTTAGTGAGGTTTTGCACATACTGAATCTATTAATTAATAAGTCTAGTTAGCCAATTTATGAATGCATATACCTGAAAGGGAAGAACAGACACACTAGTAGATTTATTGGTATACGAAGACCTAAAGGTTGATCTGTTCAGCACTGATTAGAGAAAACCATATGTATTCTCTGGGAAGACACAAAAAAAAAACCCCAAACATTTTCGTTTAAGTATTTGGATTTTACCCTGTTCTCAGAATTATGTTGCCAAATAACTGACTTTAACAGGGTGCTGTAACAAAATCATTTAACAGAGGATAAGAGATACTGAAAGCAAGAGATGCAGTGCACTTTGCAAACATCTTCTCCAGGGAAAATGACATCATGTCTTGACTGCTCTGTCAGACATTCTTATACACTGGAAATTCAGACAAAATGGATTATATGTTGTCATTTTCCATTCAAAAGTTGCTGCCACTTTGCTGGATGACTACATGCTATCCATTAATGCTCTCCATCTGCTTCAAAGTTCTCAGCTGGCATGCTAATGATGCCTATCAACATAATACCAAGATGGGATTGTCAGATACAACTTTATATTTGCACTGACTCCATAACGACCTGATTTCTAATCCACTTGCCTCACCACAAAGCTAATATTAGGGCTGTGTTGATGCAAGTAAGCATTGCACTTGGGGACAAGATCCAGACCTTATGGACTATTCTCTGAGTTTCCTTTGCAGTCCAACTACAGTCAGATCATTAGACTAGAAGACTTTTAAGCTTCAAAAAAGCAAAGCCTTGAAGAAATTTTCCCCCAGCAAATAAAATTGCATGAACACTGGAAATAAATTAGATAACCTCTTGCAGAAACCTAGTCAGATGCAAATTCTGGCCAGTGTAAGGAAGGAAAGGAAAAGGACAAACACATAGTCTTTCCTACGGGCTCACCTCAGAGTGCCAAGAGACAGTGTTCATAGAGTTGCATATACCGTGCACTCACCTTGTAAAAAGGGTGAACATTTAGAATCATTCTGTTCTGGTAACTTCACTTTTTCCTCCATCTCTGTAATCAATCTAGAGCTCATGTAGTGCTTCGGGCTACTTTACCTGCTATAGTACAGACCCGACAGGCAGATGTCAGAGCCAGAAAAGAAGGCTGCCGATGCTGCATTTCTTTGGAATAGCGCTTTTCTGTTTCTAATTTCTAGTAATAAGTCATAGGCTCTGTAGCTCATTGTGTGAGTGATTTTTATTAATTACGGTTTGAAACAGATGTAGAAAATGAAGAAATCAACCTTGGAAGCTTTTAAAACAAAGAAACAGATTTTCCACCTGCTTCCTACACCTGAAGACTAAATGAATTAATACAAGAAGGCTCCAAGATAAGGTTTGCACTGTGAGTTCACCAACTACTGCATACTGTGATACCCGGGTGGTTATCTGTTAGGATGAAATACAATTATTAAGTAGGTCCATGGTAGTTGGAACAAGCAGTAACAGAAAGTAACACAAATCACACCCAGTTGTCACTAATCGTACTCAGAAGTGACAGTAACTTCCTCTCCTTTCATATCCCACTAGCATGATTCCTAATATTACTTCTACAGAGCTACAATGCTGAGAAAGCATCAGCTTCTTTATTGCATCCACATAAGAAGTCTGGTATTGAGATGTTTGCATTTGCTCTTGCTTTTTTTTTTTTTGTTGTTTCTTGGTGGAGGGATGCAATTCACTGCTGTGGGGAAAACAAACAAGATCAAACCAAAACATGAACCAAACAAAAAACCCCAGAGAAAACCAAACCAGACAAGCCCAAATTAAACTGTAATGAAACCAATGCACCTTTGCCCACTTGAAGAAAACTATTCTATCTTCATGGGACAATTGAAATACAATTTAGATGCCTCCAAAAGAACAGCAAGCCTCTCATGCATTAAGCAAGAAGCCAGAATGCAACAACAGCATCCTGAACAGCACCAAATCCCCCCGTCTCCATCTCTCTACTACCTGACCCTTCAGCTTTCCCACTTAAAATAGGCATATTTCTTTATTTTTTCTTTTTAAAGATGTTAGAGATGACTGTACAAGCCAGCTGTTAAAAGAATCCCATGATCATTTCATATTTATATAGACTGGAAATTAATACAGAGCTAGGGCATTTTTGAGAACCCCACTGCATAATCCATAGGGTATATAACTTCAAGCATTTTAAGATCTAAAAAGCTAAATAAAGGTCAGCCTCAGGATTCTGTATTTCTTTGAACATTAAAAGTCAACTTCCATACCTTAAAGCTTCCTCAAACAAAGTTTAAGAAAGGAAAGCAGCAGCACTAAGCAAACATTTCATCCTTTAAAGAGGAGAGTAAAAATACATCTTTTTACTCTACAAAATGAGCACTGCAGTTTGGTGTATTTAGTATGGGGTAGATTTGAACACAGAACAAGAAAGAAGACCACACTCGTCAGCATGACAGGAGAGAAACTGCATAGACATTTAGGACTTAAAACCCTGAGAAAATCTGAGACTACATTGGACAAAAATCACTGGCCACCAGCTTCCAATTCGTATGACCAACCTCATATTCCTCAAAGAATTGAACATCTGAATAAGACAGACTTGTTTGGCTCATCTGAACCCAGCAACCTCAGTGCACCAAACCCAGTGGTGACTTGCCCTTCTCCACAGACATTGGCCCTTGGTTAGTCATGACACAAGACATGCCGAGGCATAGATCAATCACCAGCATCTGCAAGAGTGAGGGGCCCACCCCATTCACCACAACACACTACGGGAGGATGATCTTTCAGCTATAACACAGACTGGGTCCTTGACACTGTAGGTTTATAAAAACAGGGATGCAAGTTGTATTTTTATCCATTAATTTCTATGATGAGAGATTACAAGTACACTACATAATTATCCTGTGTACCAATATTTTAAAATGGAGAACATGTTTGAAGTCAGCTAAATAAGTTGGTTCCATGGAGGATTTTGGAAAATGGCTGGGGAAAAATACAGTCATCTGGCCAAAATGTGAAAGGGATACCTCCCAACCAGAAAGAGTTGGCAGGTATGAAGCATTTACATATCTCATAGCAAAATGCAGAATGCTTTTCTTAAAATATTTTAAGAAGAAATAAAATACATATTTCAAATATACTTTCATGAAATGTGTATAGTTCAGATTATACAACACTGGTTCTATTAAAAACAAAGCCTAGTCTAAAAAAGAAAAAAGCCAACCACGTTCATGGTGTTTTGAAATGAAAAATAGATGACTAGGAGCATTTTGTTCATCTAGTAACTAATTGCTTCTCAGAGATAGATATTTTAAGATAGAGCACAAGTGGCCGATCCTCAGCTGGTGTGAATTATCACTGTTGCAGGGAACTCTATTTTTACCAGCTGAAGATTCGCCCCTAAGCATCTGTCAGTGAAGTGGACCAGGGAGCTGCAGACATATATACGGAAAGGCATTGATTCGAAATAATGCTACGAGACTTACAACACGGCGGACAATTACAGGGACAGGGGATGTGCAAAGGATGAGGAAAGTAACAGTAAGTTAAGAAACAAGTGGGAAAGCAGAACAGCAATACTGATAACTCCCTAGGTACAGCGATACTGCACTGAAATCTCTGTTACAACCCTCCCTTCTAGACCTTGTGCTGCAGACCCCATATATTAATTGTGCTTAAGCATCTGGGCTGAGTCAGCACCCCTGGTTCCTCTCTATAGCAGTCAGTAACAGCTGGTGAATGCACTGCTGAAATCGAACCAATGGTTACTCTGAACAGTGGAATAAAACATTTACAAAGATTTTAAGATAGTAATTTTCACATGCATCTTGGCTCAATAAGTCTAGGCGTATCTGAAACTGCCTCCTTGACGTCTGAATAGTGCATCCCCCTGCTCTGTATGCCGTGCTCGACCGGCTTCTGCCTGCATGGCTCCAGGCGTTGTGCAATCGGGCTGAAGGCTGGAAATCAGCCCATCCCTGTTAATAACTTGGGGACGCTCCTGTAGTCCTGGACTTGCTTACTGGGGGGTGGCCATCCTGAGCCATTGTTTAGTTTTCTGCTTGTTTTTCCCATAACCTTTCTTGGCTTAACCCAATACAGTCATGCACTAAACAAGCCACAAAGCACACACTTGATATGGTGTCAAGAGACTGTAACAGAGCAGCTTCAAGATCATCACACATGTAGGAAAAGTGCTTGAGAGACCAGTCAGCTACAGTTTTAAACAAAATACCCTCCCTGGCATTATGTGCAATGTTTCAGTAAGTTCAGAAGACAGAAGAGGAAAAAAAACTTTCCAACTGATATACACGTAAGCAGCATCTCTTTGCATCCTGACAGCTTACCTTTTCCCACAGTGACGGCAGACATGCTGCTGACAAGAAGCATCCTCTGGCATCATTTGCAGGAGAAAAGGGACTGGAGCTGTTGCACAATATTTGCAGACATGCAGACATTTGTAGACCACACCAACCTAGCTGGGCAACACTGCCTTTTAAGACTATAAATTTTCATTGCTTGGAATATGTCATTTGGTAGAGACAAAAGCCATTTTAACGAGTAGCCCAACTACTGTTAAAGAACAACTTCTAATTACGTGCCATAATCCGTAGTTACTGCTTATCCACAGAAGAAGCCTTCATTCGTAGGTGATAAATGACACGATACTGAAGATGACCTTAGTGTCTGTATGGTGGTAGTTAGTCACATACCTGACACATGACAGATATGCCACCACCAAGTACCTTTATGATAAGTCTGGGTACTTCTCTAAATGGCCACTCATGCTCAAAAGCAATGACAAATGTAAAAATCCGTGGAGGGAGGTGATTTGGACTTAAATTCAGAGCAGATAATTCTGTCAAGGGAACAGTATGAAAACGATGAAAACTAACAGAAGCAGATTATTAAATTTATACTCTGCTGTATTCACTGCCACCACTTCTAACAACACACTTTATCCTTCACGTAACCAAATTTATGCTAATCTCTTCAAGACTTCCAGAAACCAAACCAGAGAAACTTACAATTTTCAGCATTTCAAAATTCACTCTACAATACCCTGCTCTAATGCCCTTTTCTTTTTTATTTTCTTCTTTAACTCCCCCATGAAAGATGATTTTAGCCTACTACAGTAAATACTAAAAGGTATTTACTCTGGACATCAAAGTGCTGACGATACTTCCATTTCATTGTAAAAGGCCAAGATAACAAATACAGATTTATTATTAAATGTCCCACCTTTCACACTATGCAAATTCACCCAGCCTGCAGCCTACTTTTGGCAGTCCTCTTTCCCAAGGGCCCTTTAGGAAGAGGCTATCAGCCAGATTAATTATTTTAACAATAGCAGCCTTTTCCTACTGCCATTTTTTCTGTCACCATTATATGACATAAAGCAGGGGGGAGGCAGAATGAATTTATCCAGCCTGTAATATATCTCAGTTCAAAGCTTCCCAGAAGCACGGGATTCGATGTGCAAGTACAAAGCCATCAGCCTCGTGTGACTAGTTACAGAGGACAAGAGAGAGCATCGCAGGTGCCTGCATATGGAAGGGGCCACATGGTCCATTCTGGCTGGCAAGGTTACCACCACAAGAAGACAGATAGGCACAGCTGTTAAAAACCCAGAACTAAAATAACCTTATCCTGCCTGTCGTCATTCCTTACGATACATTAGCTTTCAAATGGAAACTGTGGCAACTCATAAATCCTTTGATGTTCAATAACTTACGTACGGTTCATTTACTGGTCCCGCTCTCTTGACAGGTGCTTGACAGGATCATAATTGTAGCAGCGTGTGATCTCAGTGCAGCACACAATGAAGGGACACGTTCTGACCTTCCCACGTGTCTCACGTGGGAGCCATGACCCTCCAGGTGTGGGCAGTGCAGTTGTACAGTACTGTCTGCCTGCTCTGGGTCAGCCCAGGGGGCAGGACAGCCTGAGGCCAGCAGGTCCACCCAGGAACTGGCCCAGCATTTGTGTAGCGCCAGTGCACCAGGGGAGCTGCTGTGCTGTTGTGTCTCAGGGTGTGAAAACAAATCCTTAGGAATCCCTATCACCTGCTATAGACACAGCTGCAAACTGGATGTGTTCACTGGGGGGGGGGGAGTCAATATGGGCTGTGTTTATAAAAATGTAAACATTAGAGATTTTCATACTCTGAGATAACATCTGAAGTTGGCAGCCATAGTGGGTAGGGTAAGACAAAACCAAGGATTCCCTAAGACAAACCGAAGGATTCCCTAACTCCACTTTTTTTTTTGGCACAGTTGTTCTTAAGCACACCTTGGCTGTGAGAGTCACCTCCGGATATTTGGCAGT
>JAOXNO010000024.1:1340993-1412306 GCA_028565335.1 Limnodromus scolopaceus
AACTCCACTTTTTTTTTTTTTTTTTTTTTTTTTACAATTCAGAGCCACAGATCTGCATGGAAGGAGAAGGAATCATTCCTCTGCCAACCCGAGTCACCCTAGGTGTCAGGACCTGTCCCTCCACTGGGGTGACCACAGCCTCACAGCTACTTATCCCAAATTTGGTCTTTTTTTTGCAGATGCTGGTCCCAAAGATGCAAAACAATGCAGGTACTGGAGATTAGTTCATGTGAACGGGCTGTACTGTATGTTTTACTTAACAGAAAACATAAAGCAGTTGGCACTCTGCAGCTTACTCTGTAATGTTTACAAAATGATAATAACTCCAAAGAAATGCCAACAGGAACTTAGCACAAGTTAAACAAATCACCTCCAAAGTGGCACTCTGACACAATAGTGTCAAAACACATTTCCCACTAGAACAATCCTATTATTTCATACTGGCAAACATAGGGGAGAAAAGCACTTTTAAACCCATGAGAAAACAGCAAATTTACAGGGAGACAAGAGTGGCTGGTGAGCTCATAAAACTACTTGGGGTGAAGTTGGGATTCTTCGGGGAAGAACTTGTGAAGGCATGAGGTGTTTGAGACAGAAAAGGCTACAGGATTATCCTAGGGCATCTCACCCATGTCAGTGTAAATCCATGAAAAGACAATGTCATCTCCATGACTCCAAGAGGCACCAGATCATAGTCCCTCCCACAAAATGAAAAAAGCTGATGACTCTATGTTCTGCCCCTACTCAATACCAACAGACAAGCAAGTGAGACTGAGTAAAAGAATTTATTTTTCCACTACTTCACTGGCCAGTGCAAGGTTACATGGGTATCAACGCTTAGATAAGAAAGCCTGAAACGGCATCAGGCACTGAAGTGAGGAGGAAGTAATTACACAGAACCTGTGCTACTGTGCAATATTCTTATTTTCTTACAGAAAGTCCAGTGTGGTTTTGTACATCCCTTGCCAATTGTTGGCAAATTTTATGCTTTCATGATTACCTATCAGCTATATGTTTTGCAGTACTTAGTCTCTCTACACTGAGATATGATGCTAGTATTTACGTGCACCACAAGAGTCAGGACATATATCAAACATGCAAATGACATTCAGATCTGGCTCCCCCAAGCTGAAAGATAAAAGAAATTTGAGAGTTAAGAGTGACCTTAAATTTAGCCTGCCATCTTATGTAGAATTTACATTTTAATTAGGTAACAGCTTATTAATTTGGCAAAGATTGTGTATTAAGATGCAAGAGTGCCTTTTGGACACAAACTGACATATACCCTTCACAGGCAAATGAGAACATCTGATAAGGAGAGGGATCTGGCTAAGCTCTAGCAGTCAGGAGCTCACCCATCCAATGACACAACCTAGATTTCCAACTCAATGTTTTATTTATTTCGCTACCATGTTTTCTCAAAAGAGGCAATGCTTATGGACTGAAAGACAAACACATAAAGGAAGCAAAGATGTAAAATATCTCTTTCACCAAGAAAAAAATCAAGGGTCACTTCCCCTGAACGTCACATCTATGAGAATCACTTGGCAGCTCTCCCCCCATTTGTCCCTATGGTAGGAATGGTACAGATGTTGGCTGGACACAACAGCATGTCCATAGACTTCAGTGCCAGTTGAGGCTGGGGCGAAGCAGTGGGTGGCTCAACCTATAATACTTGCATAGAGAAACTCAGGAATCAAAGGAATTTAATTGATTTAAAGGTGGGTTGTGAAATTATTGTAATTGATTAAAATCTTTAAAGAGGACAGATCTTAAGAGATGAGGGGATCCAGGGCCTAAAGACCTGATAAATCTCTCCCAGCTCTACCTTTCTCTGCAAGCACTGGCCAAGCACAATGAATCCTGAAGCAGCCTTAAACGGAAAGTCCAGTGACTATAAGTTGAGCATGTCTAATACTGCCAGCATGAAGAAACGGGCTGTCAGTGAGAGAACATCACTTATTACAGAAGACCATCACAGGATGCCTTAAATTAAAGCAGGAGGGAAAAACCTTAAGATATATATATATATATATATATATATCCCTCTCAAGATGTGCATTGCCATGTTCTGGTATTTAAAGGGTGGCTACAAAGAAGATGAAGACTCCCTCTATAGAAGGAGTCACATGGAAAAGATGAGGGGTAACGGGTACAAGTTACTCCTGGGGAGATTGCAATTGGACACAAGAGGAAAATTTTTCACGTTGAGAACAACCATTGGAATAATCTCCCCAGGGAAGTGGTGGATTCCCCAACATCAGACACTTTAAAGATTCAGCTGGAGAGGGTGCTAGGTGCTTATCTTATCTAGACTGTGTTTTTGACAAGAAAAGTTGGACCAGATGATCCTCAAGGTCCCTTCCAACCTGGTATCCTATGATATCTCTGGCTATCTGTACATTAGCAAGCAGTGAGGATGCTAGGAGCAGATCTGTAGTGCTAAAATCCTGCTGGTGCTGAAAACTTTATGTTCAATCCCTATGTATCTGCCTCTGGTGAGGAGGGGGGTCTGCTTTAGTGCTGTAGATGAACATCCACTAATGGTGGGAGCACATTAGGTACGCACCTGGAGCACAGCTCCTAATTTAGTTTCATCCAGTTTGTGTATGCCGAGCCGGGTCTGCAATGTGAAACGGGAGATTTGGTTCAAAGCATACTCCCAAAGCACTAATGTGCACAAATCTCCTGTTGGCATGAAAGGAGCTAGCGAAGCATACCTGTGCAGTGCAGGCTGCTGACTGCAGAAATAATGCAGCTGGGCATACAATGGAAGCACTCTGGAGAACAACAGAACAAGCAGTGAATCAAGGTGCTGACAAAAAGCCGAACAGTATTCAACACTAAGAAGTTGTCTTTGCCAAGAACCAGTGACACCTGACACCTGGAGTCACAAGTTCCCTTACCCAGACATAAAAGAAATGTGTGCCAGCTTTAGAAAATAGCCTGTTTGGGAGTGTTAATGTTTAAGGGTGACTGTGGTAGTGGGAACCAACGCATGCATACAGTCATAGCCATGCTGGTTTACATATATGAACATGCAAATGCATGAATGCGCACAAATAGAAGACCCCTTGTACAAGTAACAGGAATAGTTATGCATTCAGCTATGTTTTAGTTGTATTTTACAAAAAGAGATGAATATAGAGAAAACAGAGCAAATACAAACCATAATCTGGCAGCTCCCAGAGGAGCACACATTATGTAACATGCTAAAAACTTAACAAAAATCAAATATTTCTATTTTCTTTACTTTCCAAGACTACTTCCTTCCTTGTGTCTCATATTAATTCGTGACCATGTTTTGCCTTGGGCTACAGGACCAGGAGGGAGAAGAGTCTCCTTTGAGTACCCATCGAAGTCCTCCAGCCGTTGGCTGGGAGAAGTGGCCCTCCCCGGCTTCTCTTGCACTAGGCAGCACCGAGCTTCTGGAGGAAAGGACAGCTTCAACACACAGCTCTGCCGTAAAGCATAACCTAGCTCCTAAAAGCCTAAAGGGCTTTTGACACCTGTCTGTAATCTTGACAAACAACAAATCATTACCATGCCATAATCCTGGATATTTAGGAGACTTGTATTTTTATTAACATATGTAAAAGACTGATGAAATGGTGCTATGGCATTCCTAAAATGACACAGCACAAACAACTATCTGAAGTGCTGTTTGTGTTGAAGAACACCCCTCAAATCTCAATAGACTCAATAACTAGCCAGAGATATCATTGTCACTCTGCTAGGAACATTATTCAAAACTATGGTGAACTCACAAATATCCCCAAAATTTAAGAAGGAAAAACCCAGGTACTTGATTTATACGTCAGGACCAGAACATCACTGAGTCCCCTGTACTACAAAAGTTATTGCAACACTTCAGACCAATTACTAAGACAGAACCCCAATAATAAATTTGTACTGCGTGACCATCAGAGGTCAAGGTGTGTAGGAACTGCTTTATCACTTCATCTTTGTAGTTCACAGGAGGAAATTGGAGCCATCAGTGGGCTCTAATAATGTCTATTTACTGCTAATAATGATTGTGTCCTTACCCACAACACTGATTTTCTAAATCAGCACTGTTTGCTAAAACTTCTACTCTTAGACATCTCTGATTTTACTGAGTGTTCCTAAGAGTTCCTGAAGCTGAACTGGCTCATTTCCTAAGAAAGCTGTTCATGGATGTGGGCACCTTACTTGTCTCCAAAGGCATCTTAGCTCAGTAATTAGGCTGCCACCTTTCACTTCCCTCTGGTTCCAAGCAATGCACCTGCAGGCTTGCTCTGAGGCACACCAGCCATTTAACCACACAAAGAGATTTCTTCCTTCCCAAATAAATAGAAGGCAGATTTGCAAATTTCCTTGGAAAAAAAAAAAAAAGATGTAATTACCAAGCATTAGTAGCATGTTTTCCCCCGACAAAAGGTTGAACACTAACATTCCTTAAAGGGTTTCCTGAGCCTTTTTTGATGGTAAAAATATCTGACAAGGGTGGAAAAAAAACCCCTCCACAACATAAGCAGCATGGAGTCCCTTTGCAGGATAATACATTTCTTATTTTGGTAATAATGAAAGGAAAGTTGGGCGCTTTCTAAAGCAGTTTGTTCCAGATTGCTAGCTCCCACTGTACAAAAATAATGACCCCTTCCCCACCCCATCAAAACAGTAGCACGCAATCCCGGCGGCACAATATCCCATTGTAGTGCTCTGAATGCCACATTGGCAGAGGAACTGGTGCGAAGGAGGGAGCACAATCGCCTCTTCGCCCTCCTACTGCTGCCAGTGCCAGCTCAGGGTAACATGACTCACAGCTGCTGCCAATATGTTGCTCCGAGGGAACGAAGAAAGAGGCCACGCTAAGATAAATGCATGGACAAATGCCACACTCCGGCCTCGCCTTCTCTTGGCTACTGGAGGAACTTGGGAGAAGAAGTCTCTTCTGATGGAGATAAACTGCAGACACACATTGTTAAGCAGGACAGCCTGCTTCAGCAGCATTGTGTTCTTTGTTTAGAGGCACACCTTGGCTCTCCTGCTTTAAAGAACAACAAATCCCATTTTCCTTATGATCCTGGAGTATAAAACAGAATCTTGCTTTGCACACAGAGAAAAGCTCATGATTTTTAACCTGTATTTCAGCTCTCCCTGCTTTTTTGCCTTCTACCACATCTTCCTGTCCTCTGCCCTCCTGCATTTATCAGATGAGTAGATGGATGGGTTTAACAGTCTCCCACAATCCACACGAAGCAACTGTGATGTCACCCTGAAGGTTCATCAATAGGCTGAAGCCACCTTGCAAAAACAGAGCGTACAGGAATTGAGGGACATAGCAACCCAAAGCAAAATTACATACAGCCAATTCCTCTGTTCTGTGAATAACACATCCTACCGCCTAGGATGCAATTCAAAAAGCAACCTCTGTGCTCAGGTAAAGCAAATGAACCGACAAATAGCATTTATACTTCTAAATGTCTCAGCCGCTTCCAAGGCTTCCCACCTAGGACAACATGCCCAACAAGTCCCCGTGATGTGGAAGGCAGAAGCTCGTCACTAGGAAAGTCTCATGGCACAGCTTGCTGGGTGAAGGCAAGCGAAAACACTGTGGCTGAGTGGTGCACAGGGTGCTGCAGGTGGCCCACCACATTCCTACATGGACTGCAGCCCTGTGACTCTCACAGCTGCTATTCCCCTGACTCCTACTTACTGTCCTTGCATGTAAAGCCCAAGCTGAGATTTCACCATCCTTTGTTTCCCATTACTCTCTTGATAGCACTTGCTTTTTCCACAAGCCGGCGATGGCGAGGCTCTTAGCCAATCACTTCCTGCAGGGCTTGCTTGACGGTTCTGTTTTGTTTATGGCTCCTTTCAATTTAGCCACATAATTATGTCCATTTGCAGTGCAGAAATGAATTCCAAGAATAAAGTGACTCACATTCATTAACGCTGTTTGTACAGAATTTGACAATGTTGTACTCTATCCAGAAAGGACTGTGTGTCCATGTTTGTGGCAAGGCTGGATGGACTCATGACAATGATGAGATAAGTGTGTAAACTGAGATGTACGCACCTCCGCCTCCACCACATGACCAGGAGCACACAGAAGGCTGGTGATGAGAAACCACTACTTTCCTTAGGTACCCCAGGAAAATCTTTCATGGCTCACCACAGAATTATAATCATATTTTTAAAAAAGGGTGTGGGGGTGGTGCCTTTTGTTCACTTGTGGGTTTGTTTATAAATCAGGAGGATGTTATATTTTGCAGGACAATGGAGATCATCTGATACCCATACCAATTGTGTTGGTACATTAAACAGGTTTTGTACCTGACAAAAAGCATATTCAAATTTTTCTGGAATTCTTCTTAGAAATTATTGGGAGTTTTTCACTCCAAAAGAGCTATTACAATTTATTCCTATAGTCTTGTATCAAATGGCACAATTTCAATTATTTAAGTTGGGTTCAGGATAACACAGCATAGTTTTAAAGTTGTCAATATGTACACCACATCCACACTTCTGGAGAGATAAAGTGGTGGTTACATATAACCCAAGCAAGGCAATGACACAAAGAAGGAAATTAAAATGCTGGCATGAACTTTATCCACAGTCACAGAATCCAACAGCACATTCTCCTAAACCACAGACTTTTGCCAATACACCAATTAAAGAGCAATTTTAGGTGCTTGGAAGCCCCCAACTTAGGCACAGTGTGAAAGCTTTTTTTTTTTTTAAAAAGTCATAAGCTTATAACTTACCATCTCTTTACATTTCTTTTGGAATATTTGTCCATTAAAAGCTACGCAGCTGACCCTGAGGCACCTCATGGAAAATTTAATATTGCTCTTCAAGAATTAGGTCAGAATCTGATATTTTGACCTCTGTGCACTATTGCTGAGCAGTATGAGCAAAAGTCAGTATAACCTGAGGCTTTTATGATGGGGTCAGCACCTCTTTACTGTAAAATATTCCAACTGACCCCAAGGGACTTGAAGCTATTACTGGATACTTCTACTCTCACACAACCTGTCTCCCCTCCCACTGACAGCAGTGTATAATTTTTCCATCAGCAAAAAAAAACATTTCCCAATTTAAAAAGATGTCCTTCTCACTCACAATCAGCGAGTGTCATCTCTGAGATGCATCTTGTCCTCTGGCAAACACAGTAACTGTTACTGTATTGAAGTGGCAAGTAAAATCTGTATCTGGTGCTGACTTTAGTTAGAAAAGTGTTTTGTTTTTTAAAAAAATGAATCTCATTTTCAAAAGCACCCAAGTAACACTAAAGCTGTGTCCTGCTGACTGTCAATAGCAACTAAACCTTTAGGAGATGACACAATGATAAAATTGTTGAAGAAGCAGAAAGGAACAGGAAGATTTCACAGACTGAATATGGCTATTTGCAATTTCTCATAACACATGTTAAAAAATGATAGCAATTAGGCACAGAACGTTTTCCAAGCAATCAAAAAATCTCAAGGGAATATGCACATTGCTTTTGCTACATGAAATGGAAACCAGTTGCACTGACCTGAGCTCTGGACCTGGTTATATTTTGATTAATAGCTACTGCTATTAAAGGCGAGCTGATAGCTTTCCTTTCCCAAAACTTTAGGGACCACCAAGTTTATATATTCAGGTTAAATGCGTCTTACAAGGCTACACCGAAAAATGTGGCTTTCTCTGCTCATTTTTTCATCTGCCAGAGAGCAGGCGATAGATAGCAAATTGGATTGTAAAGCTGCACCACAAGTAACCCCCTCACTTCATTCATTCCTCCCCAAAAGATTAATATTGCTTGGTTTTCCAAAATCTTGATTTATTACTTCCAGCAATCCAGATGGGAATCAATTGGGAGAAAATGCAAAAGCTGTCCAAACAGAAGCCTGACACAAGAGCTACTGTCTGAAAAGGGAAGTCAGACTGAGAGCTGGAAAAGGTCACATCTTTTTATTTCTGCAGGCAATTAGCCATCAGAGTGACTTATTCAGGGATTCAATCCTTTCTTCAAGTAGGAAGACCAGATAACTTTCTCAATTTAATATTGATAGGTAAATTTGCTATTGAGTTAACCCAGCTTGAAACTAATTTTCAAATACCTTACACACCTCATCTGTGGATTTAGCTCAAGAATCATGGGATGAATTTTCAGAGCTCCTCCTGGGTAAAACACCAGAGCAACCAGGCTCTTCACCTGTACACACCATCGAGGCACTCGCAAGAGCTGAACACCTTGTCATGCCACAAAACTGGCGCTGACCTGGTGAACCAGACCCGATGTCTTCAGTAGCACTACAGAGAAAGAGAGCTCTTCTGGGGCAGTAAAGCAGCCATTACAGCTGAATGGCATGAACCTTCTATGGTAAAAAGCTCAATAACGTATTTTACAGAGCAGAAATTGTCAATGTCTTTTCCTTTTCCTCTACACTTCTATTTACAAAACCATTGGGAAGTAGATTCTTTTTATGGCCTCTTCTCACAAAACTTATGATGTATGACGAAGTGATACTACTAAACCATCAGAAGAACCATGAAGTAATATACAGTCACGAATAGGACTGAGTCACAAAGCCCTAGTATTTCTCAAATATCCCTTCCAGCATCATGCAATACAAAAAATTAAAACAGATAAATAAATAAATCAGAATTTTTAACACCACTGCTAGCAGCTGCAGGCTAACTCACCAATCTGAAGTGCATTGAACTCAGTGTCGCTTCTAATAAGTTTGGAGACAGCTACCAGAAAAGGCCAGAGGAGAAAACGACTGAACAGCTAAATGAGGCACATGTTTGGTGTTTGCGACCAAAACTTCACCAGCGCCAACCAGAGTAACTTCACCAGCTTCATGTAGACAGACAACTTTGTGCTATTGCACGAAGACAGCTTTACTTGGAAGCAAGATAAATAAAAAAATGATACCATGAATAAAGGCAATTCAAATCTGCATTTATTTCAAAAAGGAAAGAAAGCCTCAATTGTTCTGTTTTCAGAAAACATCTTATTGAAATACTACCTCACAAAAATGATGCAAAGACAAATACAGCTCTTCTTTCTCTTGCCATCAGTGAAACAGTGGAAAAATGGCTATGG
Organism: Limnodromus scolopaceus; assembly: GCA_028565335.1. Classification (NCBI taxonomy): domain Eukaryota; kingdom Metazoa; phylum Chordata; class Aves; order Charadriiformes; family Scolopacidae; genus Limnodromus; species Limnodromus scolopaceus. Next base: position 1,350,076 of record JAOXNO010000024.1, read on the forward strand.
AAAAAAAAAATATCACTTAGCAAGTGTTCAGCTCCAATAGAAAGCACTACTGCTTTTAAACTTTGAAAGAAAGCCAACTAATTAACAGTATTTTCTAGTAATAGGCATTTACCCATGTCAGCTATGGCAGCCTTTTGTTTAGTACAGAATTATTGCCTGTATGTCTTGAAAATTGAGCCTGTCATACAGATGTTTCTTTTTTTAAACAAAAGCCCACACCCATTTAATAAATGCAGGCATCTCAGAGATAATCATAACCTTGCATGGAGCAATCAGACACTGGAACGTGGTCATTTTACGAAGCACTGAATCAAACATGCATGCATCTGGCTTCCACCCCCCCTTCCTCTACCAACAGCACCTTGACATCACTGAAATACATACGGAGCAAAACGCAATGAGCTCAAATACGGGTATCAGCATTTCACTCAGATGCCAACAATTTCATTCGGCACAGCAGTGTCATAGATAGGGGTAAAGAACATATATAGCACATCCTCAGGTAGTTTAAAGCCACAGGGGGCCCTTCAAAGCTGTGGGTTAGTTTTACACCTTATCTTGAAACAGGAAAGATTTTTTGAACATGAAGGCATAATGACACGTGCCATGATGCAGATGGATGATGACTTGAATACAGCTAGTCATATTAAGCATGTGACATATAAACACCCAAATGCATTTGCATATTCATTTTTTTCATATGGAGATAAAATATTGTCTGGTATAACAAGAGAAAATAAAAATGAGACTGCAACTGACTTCACTCATTAATATTTTGGAGATGTTTATCAAAGTCCAAGCAAATACTTCTTGCTCAGAGAGACCAATAAAAATCAGTGGAGAGCACTGATGGCACCTCTCAATTATGCAGCCATTACCAGGAACGTTTTACTTTTATTAATTTTACCTTTGTAGGACCTTTGGTATAGCACATTTTAAGGAATGGTGAAAATTTTCTACACCAAAATAACAAAAGGAACAACAACAAAAAAGAAACCCAGCAGCAGCTAGAGAGTTGTTCTTAATGCTGAATATACCTGGAGTTTTCTGTTTGCTTCTTCACATAGATACATTATTTCTTAGGGTTATTAATCAGAGGGAAGAAAACATTTCCTTCTGCTGTTATTTTATATTTAATCATATATTTTCAAGCACTCCTTCAAGTTCTCAGGTACCCCAAGCTAACAGAGTTTAGGCCCAGTAATGTCTCAGCTATATGATGCTAAGTGTTTTTGACAAGCTCTATTATAATTACATTTAAATGTTTTGTTCTAATGCTTGTGTTTGCCGAAGTCTTTGATGGGAGATTAAATTACCCTCGCCCTAAAATCCTATAATAAATAAAAGAAAATAGAAACGTAGTGTCAATTTGTGTCCAAATCTGCTTACAAAAGAGAATTAGCTCAGGTCTTTGCCCAGCCAAGCGCTTAATCATGTGCATAATTTTTATTACGTCAGTATTCCCACTGATGTCAATGAACTATTGCAGCTATGATTGTCAAGTTATATACATGCCTGAGTGCTTTACTGGATCGGGGCCTCTGAATTCACCACACATTGCAGTGACTCAGGACAGACAGTCCAGGGAAACTCTCAGGACAGATGTCCAGAGAAAGGTTAGCACAAAGCCCGATACTCCCTTACTGATTATAAGAAGTCCTGCATAATAAAAGAGATGACAAACTCGAATTACATTTGTAACATAAAAAACAGTGTTATGCTGGCCTGAATCAATGAAGTACCATCCAAAATTCAGGCAATTAATTGATGATTAGAGTAGTGCCAGTTAATTAAATAAAACCATGACAGATAGAAAAATTGTGTTCTTTATTGCATTTCTGCATAGCCAAATGTTACCTTATCATGTTTTATATAGCCCAGGGAAACATACTGTTATCTCTGATTCCCTAAGTAACTTATGCCTTTATAGCACAGCCTTACTGCTTAGAGAAAGCAGCAAATGAAGATGTCTGGAGCATCTTAAGGTAACAGGGTAATTCGTGTAAAGGACTTTCAGGTCATTGGACACTTGCCTGCAGAGAAATAAGTGGCTTCTGTTCACTTTCTTCGAGTCTCCCTGTGCTAGTGAGAAACTAAGCTTTGTAAAACACACCAGTGAGATTGCATCCTGGATCTGGAGACATGGAAACCAGAATGACTTGGGAGACTTTTCATGAAAAGCTGTCACACTGACAAAGTTTTGGTTTTACATAGCAGAGACCAGACTGAGAGCTTCTGCAAAGGAAAGACATTTTTATCTGTGTTATGCAGCTGAAAGCAGGCTTAGGCAGCCAGAGAAAAGGATTTAATTATCGCTCCGTCAACCATATCCTGTCCACAGCCTGTGCTGCCTACTTTGATGACTGTGGTTGCTGCCACTTGTTCTCCCCCATCAAACAGGAGGGGAAGATAAGGTGTGCTTGGATTCTTTTTGCTGGAGAGGATATTGTTTTTCTTCTGCATGTTTTATAAACTCCAGCTCTGTTACATCTCTTGGCCATTATTCAGCCAAGTGAAAAACAAATATTTCCTGCTTTCTGCATAAGTCAGTGATTGCAATGGCAGTAATTTGCATTGTTTTCCACCCAATTCCCTTTAATTTGCAGTATAGTGTGCATGTATGCATACACACACTATATATATTTATACATTATATATACTATTTACATACACACATACATGATTTGCAATACTGTGCACATAGCCTCTAGGTTTTTCTCAGAATTACTGCTGTCTGACAGCTTTTTTAAATAACAAACTTTAACAGTAAGTCATTATTACTAGTACAAAGAAAAAAATACAACTTTAATTCCAGAGACATGCTGAAACTCATCCTGCTACCACTGATTTTTTTATGTTGACCGGTACCTAAACCTATACCTACATGGGAAATTGGTGGATTTTCTGCAGTTTTAAATATCTTTGCTCTATGTTTAGCTTCTGCAGAACAAACATATGAAAGTTTTGTGTAACTGTGTGCAAATGCCAATCCTTGCTTTAAAGATAAAGCATGAAAAATCTTCTGCTTGGTAACCAACTTCATCTGCCTCGTCCATTATTCTTAGCTTGATGATAGTAGCAGCTTCAAACCTTTGAGAGACCATCAGAATGATAAGAAACCCTTCCCAAGCTTCATGCTTAGTAAGATAAACCCAAACAATACACAGCACAGTCCCTGCAGAACAAATGCTTTAGTCTTTTTGTACCAGTGGTTTCTTGTTCATACATAGTAAAACTACATTAAAAAAATATAAAAATGGCAGGTTACCAAAACATCAGGCCCAGGCAGACACCCTGACAGCTGAAACTGGTGCTTTTGTTGATATTCAAAGAGGATGAGCATGGGATCTATTTTTTCCCTCCTCCCTTAGGAATGTTTTCCACAAAGGAAAAATTTCAGAAAAGATTACAATAAGAACTGAACCTATATTGAGTCATGATTCTTCACCAAGCAATTGCAATATATATGGACACATTCGGTTCAGGAGATTAGTTTTTATTACTTTTCTGCTTGGTTTTAAACTTTCTTCACGCACTTCATTGACAACAGTTAAGAAATATTAAGTATTTCCTGGTGAGGTTGAGTAATAAGGAGCACAAAAATCTTCCACAAGAGCCTGGTTTTTGAACATTTTTTCACCCTGCTGTGAAAATTTCTGGTGAATTTTTGATTCTGTGGCTATTTCAGCCCCCTTTCTAAACAGACTGCTTACCTTTGAGGTTTAACTTTAATTACCATTAAATGATTAGTCATTAGCTAGCCACAGATCAAGCAACTCTATTAAAACTCCCGACTTCTGTTGACAAAGCCCAATGAAAGAAAGATCTCTGTGCTGCCTGTCCAACGTCATTCCCCAGAGGACCACAAAACAGCTCTTCTGCTGAGGCTTAATCCTACATCAACTAATGACAAAGAAAAGGCTTACAAAGACCAGAGGGTTTGAAGTTAGTCTGTAAGAGTAACCAAAATTCACTTTCCCACTCTTTCATTAGTCAGAGTGCAGAATGTAAACCTGTATGACAAAGCAAAACCAGCAGAGGAACGGCAGTAAGAAGATAGTCCCAACTGTTTAAAAAGCTGTTCGTGTTAATTTTTACATGGAACGGATATAGCTGTAGACATTTTTCCCTTGTATGCCCTTATTAAAAAAAGACACTCTTTGAGCCGTTTTAAAAAGACGGGATTCTTAAATTAACCTTGTGAGGCTAAACAGAGGTATTTGGCTAAATGGCTAAATATGCAAAATGCTGGAAAACCCAGACTTTTCACTGATATTTTGTTCTGAATTTGTAACGTTAATCGTAGAATAATAGATCTGAGATTTGAAATGCCCATAATCTGCTCAGTTTCAAAAATGTGCATTCTAGACAAGTAATTCTGATGCTTTTTAAACTGCCATCTTAAATTTGTAAAATGGCATTTTCTAATTTGAAGCATCTAAATTTAAAAACTGAGACCATAACTGCGTAAGTATAATTCATGCATACATTTAAGGACACAACATTCCATAGCACTAAAATAAAATGTTTCTAATTATCTGTTGTAGATCAGATAAGATGCCTCATGCATTTGCCCTTTGCTCCAAAGAGCCAGAAAAAAAACCCCAAAGAGGTTTGAGGATGGTACATGAACGCTTTTATAGTGGTATTGATCTTACAGAGAAAATGCCTGCCAAGTCATGATGCATGACCTTAAACCTGTGAACTATGGAGGAAAAAAAAATTATTTACATGTTTAAACTTCAACTTTGTAACATGTATACAAGTGTTGCATTGGTGATGCCCGGGACAACTGAAGACTATTACGTCTTACCATCATTTTAATGATTTTTTTTTTTTTTTTTAATGCCAAAGAGCCTGTGTTAGACTACTGGAAGCCAAAAAGAGAAATGATTCTTCGTCCACCATGCCTCCAAAGTAACAGTAAATAAGGAATCCACCATTTTCTTCTCTTAATCTCATCAGAAGGTTGAAAGCTAAACTTCCTCTAAGACGTAGAATAAAAAGTAGGGCAAAGTAAATACAAATCTCAAGCATCCAGTTTTTTGCTTCAACCTGATCAGAAGCTGATGTAACTGAAATTATTTAGATCACAGTAATTTAAAAGCGAGTGAAGGCTTGGTATTACTAACTCCTTGCACTGCAGCAACTCTCTACTATTTACAGGAAGCTTATATAGTTGCTGTTAAATGTTAGGCCAGAGCGTCATCAAGCAAGTTTATTTCTGCATTTGCCACCTTTATGTTTGGTGGAACCATCTCAGCAGGATTTCTAGTGCATGCCAGCAGGACTACCGCTTGGGCAGGAAAGGAAGAGGAAGGACATGTCTTCTTTGCCAGACCCACAGTGTTCAATATAGTGAGACCCAGACACCACGACATAGTTCTTTCTGTTCTTTGAATTTAAGGCTCAGGGACATTTCAAGGGGCATTCTTGAAGAGACCACAGTATTTTAACAAGACTTCCTGCACCATGGTACTGAATAAACTAAGCACTTGCTGACAGCCTATGGACCTTGGCCAAAACTGTCAGAAATGAATGGCGTCTGAGTTACTCCCACCTTTCATGTTCTCAGTCTGACATATGAAACGTGCCTAACTATGAAAGGTAAAAGCACTGGCTAAAAATTTCTTTTAGAAGAGGCCTATAAGGAAAGAAAATCCAACCACCATTAAAAAGAGAGGCACAGAAAAAGCATGAACAGTTCTCCCTGTTCCCCACAGAGCTTATTTTCAAGCATACAACCTGAACGGTAAAGAGTTAAACATAAACCCAAATGTTTTTTGAGAACTTCTTTTGTTTTTAAATGCCTATTCAATTTCCAGACTCCTTCGTTGGTTAATGAAGCTGGTGAAGAGGGCAGTTCTTCAAACCAAGCCATGAGGGTTCCTTCTTGGGCAGTTTACAATGTACGGGTCACCTCGTGTTGGTGCCAGACATCAAGAGTGAACTAAAGATTACTCAGAAGGTAGAAAATGTATAAAACACACTCAGACCTTCTCAACCCTAAACAAAGTCTTCCATTTTTTGTCTCTTCTCTCCAGACTCAAACATTTTACTTAGGAAATGACAGGACGTTACAAATAATTTGTTTCCAGTTCTTGAATTGTCTTGCCCTGAGGCTAATTATATTAATAGACTTCCCTGGGTTTAATTAGTATTTTGTCTAACCCCAGTTGATCGTTAAAATTTCATTTAATCTGATCACTAAAGTACATATTTTAAGTCCAGTCCAGATGAAGGAATGGCAAGTGTACAATTACCACTGAGTGGATGAGCCACTAAATTTAACTAAGACCAGGGCATTTTTCACTCCTAAATTTAATTTCAGTACCTCAGCTCCATTAGTGTGGATTGCAGAATCTTCCTCCTCGTTTAACTGACAGCAACAATAAATCACAAGCTCTTATTTTGTATATTGGAGACCCTAATTCTCAATTCCTGTCACTCAGCAGTCACAGGTGGCTCTTCCCTACACATAACTCAAGTCTCTGCCTATCTTTGAGCCTCCTTGGCAGGTAACAGCAGACGTCTCGGTGCAGACATACCTTCACGCTGGCAAGAAGTTATTTTGTCACTAAAGCCATTTCACTGAAGGAAATAAATCACATTTTGCTTCTACAGTTCTGTTTGTAATAGGCTTTTACTACCAAAGTTTTTCTAGCAAAACTCCTAAAAGTGCATCAGTTTTGAAGTGGCTGAACCTCCCACATGGTTTCTGATGAGCCGTGCTTTCAGGTGAGTTATTGGGCTGATAGCTATGGAGGCCCGAGGGGGAATCTCTACAAGCCCAGAGCTCTGAGCAAACATAATGCCATGGCTACTTCACCATCCCCGCAGGGACATATTATCTCCTTTTCGGATAAGTGTTAGATGAAGGCGTGAGCACACACGCTTCTCCATTTATATGAAGTGCAGCTACTTGTGGAGACTTGCTGTGGAGTCATACATCCTGCAATTCCCAGCAGGTGGGAATAACAGTACGGCAAGAAGCATTACTGTAGTTAAAGTCCTGAAAACATGGCAAACACGGACTAAACCAATTCTTTCAAAGGAAATGGCAGCATAAACACATACACACTCAGCCAAAACAACAGCAAAAGCAAAGCCTAAACTTTCTGTACATATTAAAACTAAACTCAAGCAACAAACCCAACTGCATCAACACTGTTTGATGACATAATCCTGTACTTTACGCAGAGCTAGATAAAGCCCTGGAAATGGGTTTACTACACAGAACTGAGCACATTTTTATAATACAACTGGACAAATCCCACAGGGTCATAGACACACCTATGTATAATGCAAATTCACACGACAGCGCTTTCCTCTTCCCACATACAAGGCTATAAAGGAGCGCAGTATCAGAGATACTTCGGGTAGACCCTTTCCACTGGATGAACTTGGTTATAATGACGTAAACCATCTACAGCTAATCCTGTCATTGGCTACACCCAGAAAATCATGTTATTCGGAACTCCATTGTCTCCTTCAGATGTGCAGCTCCATTAGACCAAAACCTCATTTCAACAGGAACCCTTCAAAGTCAACAGCGTTGTGGCTACTCACAGGAAGTGGGCTTTGCATATCACCTGTATACACACAATTACATTGCAGATGTAAATGTGCCCAAACACAAAGACCTTTTACCTCCTGAAGACAAATAATTAAATCCATCACATTTAATAAAAGCCACTTATAACTGTGGAATAAGTTGTGGAATGGAGGTCATAACTGGAGCTTCCTTCTTCTTCCACCAGACTTCTCTACCAAAAAGCCATGTTCGGTACTTCCGCTGTAGACATTGCTGATACCTCCCCTCTCTATACAGTACAATAACCTGTAGCTTTAACACTAAAGTGCAAGCTTCTCAATTTACCTATGTGCTGATTTATCTGCAGCTGCTATAGGACAAACTTCAGACCTCTACCCCAACATGGAATCAAATGAAAAAAACCTAGCAACTGCTGTGTACAAGGCATTCATTGGAAAAATTTAAGTGTTTATGTTTATTTCCTTGCTTAAGAAGAATTCCACTAAAAACAAACAAACAAAAAACTCCTTTCATTTAATTGGCAGTTCAGTCTACATGACTATTTGTAAAGTACTGTCTTGATATGTTAAAAATAACTATCTTTCTGGTTGTGCCTAAATATTACCTCTAGTATTGTATTACAAAGCTACTTCTTGAAAATCATGCTTTTCCTTGGCTTCTCAATGAATTCTAATTTTGCATTATACGATTAGTCTATGAGGACTCAACTCCATGGGACTTGCAATCACAGATACAAAATTAAGGCAGCAAAATTTTCCAGTGGAAAATTTACTAACCTCAAAGTGAAAATGCTTCTTATAGATTAATGAAGGTTCTTCATTGCTGACGCTGCTTACAGTATCTTTTTTTAACTTCTCTGTTAGAATTGTTCAATAATTATTCTCATGCGGCAGTGGCCATCTATTTCTATGCTATTATCTGTTATCTCCACTTCAAAAGAAATCACCGTGCTGAATACAAAGCCTGACACTGGATAACTTACAGAACCATTACTTCCTCTCCTTATGCCTTGCTTCCTTATAATGCATGAAATACAGCTAACATCTCTGTGATAAAAGGAATTTACTCGCAGAATCTCTGCTGCTTGTGACTACTAAGAAACTGATTTTGCATGATGCTGAGTTCTCCCATGTAGGTGCAACGTGACTTCAACTCCCATTTCTTGATTTAGTTTAGATGGAAACTTTAATCTGATGCCAGGTTAATCTTGAATAATTGCTGCTAGTTAATAAATCTTGTATAACTCAGATGTTTACAAGGCTTGGTTTACATATATTTGTCCTAGCAGTCTTTAGGTCAAACTGAGAACATATAAAATTGAAATAATTGTTTGAATTTCCAAGAGTTTGCTTTAATTGTACAATATTTTAATAATCTGCTTATAGCCTGTCTGGTTTTGTTTATCTGGGAGAAAGCAGCTTGCATGAGTAAGATAATTCAATTCAAAAAATATATTCCCTGTAGATGTCTCCAATATTTAGAATATTTTGGTCACTGATGTTTTTCACAGAGGCTGTACTTCTCCTTTCTACATTGAAGGCACAATATTGCTCCTTAGCGGAAAAGGTTATTTGATGTATGAACAGCTTCAGATTTTATTCTTTTAAAAATTTTGTTGCAGATCTGAATTTCTCTAGCCATTTTTGTTTGCACAAATCTTCCCCACCAAGTATTAGTCATGCTCTGATTTCTGTTAAATACTTTTGATGAGCAGAATTCTCATGGCTGGCATAGGGGCTCAGAAACAAAACAAAGCTGATGTGTAAGCATTCATGTTTTCTAAAGTCTGTAGCTCAGCTGCTTATCCAAACTTCCATTATAAACTTTGGCTTGCTTGTAAATCTTAGGAAAGATCTTTTCATTAAACCACCAACCATTAAAATGAAAATTCAGTAAGGAAAAACCAGTGTTTTGAAATGAAATAATAATAAAAATGAAGCTCTTATTCAACCTAATAGTACTTCAAGCACCAGATTTCTAGATACAATTAAAGGCAATTAAAGTCCAAAGCTCCAGAACTGCACTCTGACAAAAACAGACTGCGGCACAAGAAAATTCAAGGATGAAATCAGAGCTGTGTTGAAACTGCTGATGTTTTGCGTGCCTTTTGCCTTTAACACACACAAACAGTAACTCCACGGAGAGAAATTATGCTGCTTGTAATTCAACAGCATGTACGGGAGGGGGGAATCAAGCAGCTGCATTTTCCATATTCTGTAACTACTAATCAAAAGCAGAGAGCTGGTATCATTTCCATAAGAAACTATTGTTTCATCCTCCACCTCTGTAAATCAAATCTTCACATGCAGTCCTTCACACCCCACCCACTCCTCGACAACTTCATCAGGTTTTCAGATTTCAGCGCCAGGCAATTCCTATTCTTGCCGGGGAATATAACCTTACGACATGCCCTCTACGCAGCCGACTCCATTGCTGTTATTTCCTGCACAATTAGCATTTGGTTACATATCCTTTCACGAGTTGAGAGACCCTGGTTAATTAACAGCATCCTCAGTCAAGCGATTACCCAGTGATACAAAAGGGAAATGCCTCTATGGACATTTGAAGAGAGAGAAGCATTTACAGAAAGAGCTCTCTCCATTGAATACCTTGCCTGTAACTATACCCGGGGCAGGGTATATTTAGCCACTGCTCCACCTGTGAGTTTTTGAAACATCTCTTTCTAATTTGCTTCCAGGTGTAGTCTCATCATCTTGTTTTAAATATTGCAGCTCAGATCAAAAAGCTTGTTAAAAGGCATTGCGATCTTCTATAAAAAAAAGGAATGTCTTCTTGACTGACAAGGAAGGGTGGCGTTCACACAAATGCTCGAATCAAGCTGCTTGAAGAAGAAACTTGCTTTATACCCATATAGAGACCTCTGGAAAGGAGGTTCAAGACTGAGATCAAATAAGCGGAAGGTGGAGATGAAAATTAATACAACAGTACCACGTGTAGCAACTTTGCAAGCTGATGATTTTAAGAGTTTTCTGTTCTTTTGATAACCGATCGCCAGTCTGTTTCTCTTGCTCATCTGTCTTTCAAAAAGGCACATTTGAACTCTGCTTCTTTTTAGCCTTCTTTTTTTAAGCGGAAAAACAAGCATCCCAGTGTTAATAACATTTCCCAATAAGCAAATTGCAATTAGAAAAGACATGCTATCAGGACATTTTATATTCTTGATAATGTGACACATAAACTTTGCATAAAGTTCATTTCATCAGTGCCGTAACATGAACCACTGCATTATTTGTCTTCAGCTGCTGCAAATCCTCAGAGCCGGATGATGGAACTAGAACAGCATTACCTCCAGTGTTTCTGTGTCAGGCGTTGCCTTAGGAAGCTGCCTTTCTGCAGGTACTCTTTCCAAGACATCTTTATTTGATGTTAAACAATTAAGAACAGAAAGCAACGGAGTTGTGCAAACCAACAGCATTAATTCAGTGGCAGCACACACATATCTTTCTTCAGTTATCAGATGTACATAGCAAGAAAGATTATTCAGAATCACAGCTATGCCTTCTGCATAGTTTTAGAAACCTTCAGCTTTCCCGTTTCATATTTGCTGGGCTTTGATAGTCAACAACAGTTTCTCTTTCTCCAAGAAAAAAATATCTGATGATTCAGAGATGCACAATTAAACAGAAATTCCTAGGTTAGCGAATTAAAATAAAATAGCACGTGTATCAAATGTGATGAGGTTGTCAGGATTTTCCTCCCAGATTTATGGAAACAGATGAGACGTTACATAAATTCCTCACTGATAATTGAGGTTAAGCTCTACTGCAGGTCACCAATTTAGAACATTTTACTATTCCAACCTAAAAGATTCACTTATAACTACAAGTACTCTCTTACATAATTTACAGTTGCTGGAGAAAAGAATAAATTAGAGTTTATTTTTTAAAAATAAAATTCATAAAATTGAAGAAATGTGAACTTGGAAAGAACTTGAAAGGTTCATCAGTGAAGTGGAATGGAGAATAAATACTTCAGTAAAACAAATAGGTATGCTATTGTAAATACTGATTCTACTTCTCAATGCCTCACTCCTATTTTACAATACCCACACTATCCCTACTTCACTGTAAAAAAGCAAACAAATATTGAGGGCACTGTCTGATTTAGTTACTACTGGAAAATTGCATTAGGCACAGATCCCACAATAATAACTATTCTGCTCCTTGGCTTTTAAACAACACACACACTTTTGCAAACGCTCCCTACATCATGCCTGCTAGCCTGCAGTCTATTATACAGCACAGCAAAAAGACTACTTCGATAGTCCTGCAGATAACTTAAAATGAAAGATCAAGATATGTTATCTCTTTTATCACTGAAATAATGTCAATAAATAGTCATTCAGTAAATAATAGTCATATAATAATATGTATATATATAAAATAAATAGTCATATACCAAGGAAAAAGTGAAACTATTTGGAATTAGATTGTCATACTTTGTAGGGAAAGATCAGACTAGTAGGAGGTTCTGTGATTTGTTTATACCCATCTTCCTACCTAGCCAGTGTTTTAACTGCATAACATGTGCTGAAAGAGGTTAACGGACAGTTAGTGGTCATTCCTGCTGTGTAATTTGGACAACAGGATCACATGAGGGTTTTCATTAATAGAAACATGGGGACCAGCTTTCTAAGATTAGACAAATTGGATTTTAACTCTCAAACATGAAGTGCACTGTCAAACATAATTTCTTCTTCCAAGAAACATACAATTCCATTCCTTTATCTATGGTAAATAGATTACAAACCATACTTAAACTGATTATAGATTAATGCATGATCCTAAGCAAAGACATGTAGTGGTGCAGGCTGCATATCATTGAACTGTGCTCCTGGTTTAGAGTGATTTCACATGCAATTTTCAAGAAGCAAGACTAACTACAAAGACATTTTCTAAAAGAAATAGAGAAATGCGCTAAAAATGTAACCACACTATGTATAATTATTTCGGCGGGTTGGGTGTAAGTAGACTGACACTGACAGAAATCCATAAATGAATGTGCTTCATGTGGCACTTCAAACCACTTTGAAGTAGAAACTGTTCTGATTCTAGCTAGGATTAAGTAAATATAGCTGTAGAAAGAGTAAAGAAGCAAATACATCAACGCAATAAAATTGTACCAGCGTTAATAATTGGTGCTTAGTGGACTTTTTCCTGGCGCAGCTGTTTGCCAATAAAAGCTAAGTAACTGCTAAGACTGCACAAGGTGCGCTTTGCCTCCACATCTTCATCAGGGTTTGCCAGATGGTATTTGGAGAAGCCACCTCTCCTGCTTCCCAGCCCCTGCTCCCTGCCCGGCCCTGTGGGCTTCCTAGTGCCCCATGCCAAGGCACACACTCACATGGCTGCACAGCAAAAGGAGTCAGGGAACAATCCAATGACAGTGACCCTAAGGAGGAAAAACACATTTGGTATTCAGCTCTGTGAGTTCTCTGATGTAGGGGATCCCTTGGTGCACAACCGCTCCTGATGCTACAAAAGTAAGTCCTGGCACAAGGCTGAGAATATGTGGCCAAAAACCAGTGCCAACTTACAATGTCTTGAATGTGAATTTAAACCCCTCTTCTTGGGGTCTCCATGGCCAGCTGGTGCTTGCGGAGATTGTAGAGCATTTTGAGAGAGGAAAAGTCATGTTTATGTAAAAGTTCATCCCAACAGTACAACCTGCCTTTCTTTTTTTTAAAGGAAAAGTGGGTTCCACCTGCCCCAGTAGAGGACGTGGAGCTTGCCTTTGGGGCTCCTTGACACGCAGTGCTTTGCATCAGGCCCTGCTACCACTGTTTTGACATGTTTCACCTCCCCTGACTGATGATAGTCATTAAAATGTAATGTCCTCTTGTTGGTCTTTGGTTGCCTCTCCAAGATAATTAATTGCAGTCAGATGCTGAGGCTCCATTCCTATCACACAAGGCACATGATCAACACCCATCTTTTCTCCCATTCAGGAGAAAAAAGTCACTCATATCAGAAGACAGGCACCATAAAAAAAATAAACAGAAACATTTCCCACATTTCTAAAGGAGTGCATGTCAGACAGCACAGTTCATGCGTTGTAATAGGAGTCCCACCTATAACATATATAAAAACAAGTAACAGAAAAAGACTTTTTAAATTTGAAAACAAATTACTTGTTTTAATATAAAACTCTCTAGTCTAGCAAAAAGTAGATTTTTTCCACTGATATCAACTATTTCAAAGGAACAAATAAACAGAAATATTTGCAGCAGATTTAAAGTAATTAGTTTAAATAGCTATCGCTTCTATAATACAGATTTTTTTTCCTCCAACTCTCCCTTGTGATGTGGTTTGCTAAAAACCACTCATCAGAATTCTTTTGTTCACTTCATTCACACCAGTCTCATGCTTAAGAAATAAAATTTATTCTATGTTTGTTAAAATGTAAACAGTCTCCAGAGCTTTTAATTAAGCTCCTAATGTATATAATGCAAAGAAATCAGAACAGAGGCATCAAATTACCCTGAAAGCCAAACAAAAACAGTTGAATTATTAACCAGACTGACTGGGCTGTGTGTGCCCAGCCGGCATGCTGCCCTCCCATCCCAGGATTTACAAAACCCAGTGTCAGCCGCTGCCCACATCACTCATCTCTGCATTTCAAGCAAGCGTTTCAAACCTAATAAGCCATCATATTTCTTTCTCAGCCATAGTTTCAAATATTAGCACTTTTGTTCTTAGTTTGTATATTATTTTCTCTTAGATACGTACAATGTGACAAGTCAGCCCATTTTTTGCAACATGATGATGTTTCTTTTTTCCTGTATCCGCTAATCAGTGGCAAGAACAACTTGGGAAAGAGTGATCCAGGAAGCGCAGAGCTCACTCAAGTTGGCTTTTCAAGCTAAGAACTTATTATTTTAAGTCAAATTAAAAATAAGCCAATCAATTCGCTCTGGGTAATGGAAATTTTGAAGAACGCTGCCACATAGCTCAAGAATAAATAACACTGAAATATGGCTTTTTTTTATTCTTTCCTTTGGTGATTTGCCTGTTGATTGCTTGTCTCTTTCCTGGAGATGTTTCTAAGTCCTCCACTCCTAAACTAAACAAAATCAGTCCCCTCACCAAACTACAATCATACACTGATGTCAGAGTAAGGAACTGAAGGCAGCAAGGGAAGCCTTACGCCTGTTGCCTAAGCTCACAGCCCCAGTAAGAAAAGCATTTCTCTCCTTATTTCATTTTGGGGGTGGGCTTGCTCTGCCACCAAAGAAAGTGGAAAACATGTGACATACTGATAATCATCCTATAAATAGATTTTGGCTTTACCCAAGAACTCTGATTTGCAGCAATTAATACAAATAAGCTCTGGCTTTAAAGCCTGTGATAAACAATACTCTAAACCTACTTGGTTGTATAAATTGTCTCTGTGGTGCAGGTGAGCATGAAATCCACTCCTCTGCTCCCTCTGTCCAAAACCAGGCACACGGATTTTAGCGAGAGTTTTGGCCACAGGCCCTTTGTTTTTATTTGTGCGTGCTGCTGAAACCACAGAACCTTTAGTAACACATATACAGTGGTCCCGTGGTGTCGCAGTTCTCAAGCAAAATCCCATATAGAAAGACACAGGAAAACATGCATTCCTTACACTTCCTATTTTGAGGCCCCCTTTTTTTAACAGCTAGAACAAGTGTAGAATGTTCATCAGGCCAGACTGGACTAAGAATTCATGCAATTCAATTCTGTATTCCCAGAAGCAATAGACAACGTGCACCCAAGAGGAGAAAGAAAAATATCCATCTGCATTTACAGCAGGGTCCACTATTATCACAAAAATTCTCTCCTAATCTTTTTCCTTGCTATATAAGCAGGTTAGAATAATAAGTCTCTCTCATATTTAACTGTAATTGAAATAACTTCTTATCAAACAGTTTTATATCACGTTTGACATTAGCTCCAAGAGTGAAGGAAAACACAATTTTTTCTTATACTCTAAATAATCCTGCAAATAGTTTCAAATTTATCATCAGGATAAACTGCATGACTAACAGGCGCAGTTACTACTCAGGGGAAAGCTTCTGACAACACTTTTACATTCTCATTGCTCACCTTAATTCTGGGCTGCTTAATATAGAAATCTCTTTAAAAGATGGTCTACCTCCCAGTTCTCCAGTTCTGGGATCACACCTTTCCTGGATGTGCAAAACAAATACTTGGTCATTACAGGTTTTCTTCCAACAAGACTTCTTAAGCATATGCTAAGTGCTCTGATGAATCAGGCTCCGTAAGCAGACAGAATAGCAATACATTTCCTTTAAATGGGATGTGTGTGGCTCAGCCATCAAAACCCGCCTCACAGAATTCTGTATCTATGCTTGTCAGCTTTCACCATGAAGCGAGTTCACAGTGGATACTGTATGTAAGAGGAATCTTAAATAAGGGTGAGCAAACTGATATAGGAGTGCTAGAGAGGTGCTCATGTTAGTGTTCTCTGATTCTCATCAGTTCGCTTTCCAAGTGCTGGAAAAAATATAACTGAACAGATAATCTGAAAAATTATTCCAAATATTTGAAGAGTTTATAAATATGGAATTGCCTAAAGCCAGTGTGGAAGCATGCACAGTGCCAGCAGCAGGCACGTGATCGGGGGGCAGGAGAGAGGAAAGCTCACAACCCCATTACCTACAAGTATAAAGTCTGGTTTGGGTCCATGCAGAGAGACAGAGGCTTCTGGAGAACAACTTGTGGCTCCTCCATCAGCGTGGCAGAGCCCGTAACATGAGCAGCACCACCTGCACTGCACCTTCTCTTCCCCTGCTAGCACTACCAGCTCTAGAAGTCCTTTTTATGAACGTCCATTTTCCATATTGCCAAGAATAGCAATGTTGTAAAGAGCATAAAACTATGTGAGGGTAATTAGGTCTTGCCAGATGGCAGAAAGCTAACAGAGATTGTATAACATTTGTTTACAGTCTGATAAGTTTTACCTTGGCATTTGTAATTTGCCCAAAGAAGTTTTCAATTACAGTAGAAAACACAGTACCCCCCTTTCAAATACACGGGCATTCAAATGCTCTTAATCAAGCTAGTATCTGAACCTAAAAAAACAGTAGACAGTTTCTTTTAATTACATAATTTGCAAGTGTGATATGCAAAAAATTAAATCAGCAATATCAAGTGATGATGCTTCCAGAGAACAAATCACTTCAAATAGAAACCAAAGGGAAAAGCCAAGCATCATCAAAATATGAGCAGACCTGAGCACAGCTTTCAAATTCTCCTTTTTTATTATATAACTAACAGTTAAATAATCCCACTTCTCCTCCCACCATTTGCAACTCTCCTGACTCTAGCAGGATGTAAAAAATACAGTGTAAAAAAAAATAGTTTCCCTAGCTGAAATACTGCCACAAACGTATCAATGTCTTAAAAAATGAGCTAGATCATATTCAGTGTTGCCTAGAACAATTTACAGCAGCAATAGTTCCTTTGAAACATGCAGAAGTGTCACCACTTTGACTACAGTGGGAAACACGATGCAGCAATTAATGTGTCAGTTATGATGACTTGCAACCAAGGACAAATCTCACCCCTTTAACAAATGAATGGTAACCATCTGCAAGGGCTTGATGTTCTCATAGGATCCAGCAGGAATGAAAAACTTACTTTAACTTAAACTATTCTAGTGCATATTAGCATAAGTCTAACACTGCCACTTCCACAGTGAAGATGTTTGGTTCTTACAGCTGAAAAGCAAAATCAGTGCCAGATCATGAGAACAAAAGCTGACCTGTAGGCAGTGACCAAAGCAGGAGAGAATTTCTACACCATCAGCAGCGTGAGCTCCTAAAGCACCTCAGTGCTAAGGGTCACCGCAGCAGACCACTCTGAATATATATCAAAGCAACTCCAAAATAAATTCTCCTTTCCTTTCAGCTAAAATCTCTGCAGCAGTTCTGAAAATGTTGTTCCTGCACAGACTTGTAAAACACCCCAAGACATAAACAACCTCTTCTCTTCCCCTTCCTCCTGCCACTAACCCACCAACAACTTGCACGTTTACCCTGGTAGCAACAGTCCATGGCTGCAAAGAAAGACTTTATTACTGTTAAAAACAAATAGATATACAGATTTCTGGAGAAAAAAGAAACATTCTCTCCTACAAAAACCACTGTTGTCTGAGGTGCATTTAAACATGAAGAAAGGGGGAAAAGATTGCCAGGCTGCAGCTCGGACCTTTCTTCTGGCCCTGGAAGCAGCAGCCTGGAAAGGTCCCTGGAGCCGGCTTTCGGAGGAAGGGCAGAAGGGGATCTTTGTCTTTATCAAGGCAAAACACATCAAAAGTGGACTAACTAGGTTAGCTAAAATCAGCTTTCCATCTCAAATTGCCAAATACAGTTTAGAATTTACCAAAAATATACTGCAGAAAACATGTCTGTGGTGACTTTGTTCTTTACCGTGATGAAGGGAGCCTGGCTCTCAGCAAAACCAAAGCAAAACTCCCACCACCCTCTGAGGGCTGGGGTCTGCTGCCACAGCTCTATCAGCTATCCTGACAAACACTAGTTTCTTCTATTTGTCTCAACATGCAGGTAACCATTCCAGGAGTCTGTTTTAGTTTACCTGAATTCAGTTTTGTTGTTTTCTTTAAGCATTTTAACAACATGCAAATTGCTACCATTATTTCTGAGTCAAATGTGACTGCCTGTTCCCTTTACATTGTGACCCTACCTAGCATGACTGTTCTGCTCCTGCCACTTCATTAGCAAACAGCATTTTGAAGCCATTTATACTAAACATTCAAAACTACAGCATACAATTTCTCATATAGATTTTTTAAAAAATGTATTTCATTAATCTTGGAGGAGGGAGGTTAACTCAGAGCAGGAACAACAACAACAAAAAAATCTTTGTGTGATTTCAGTTATGGCATTATCAATATTGGATGCATTTCAGACCAGGAAAAATGCACATGGGATGCATTGCAAATCAGACCTACAGTCAGTGCAGCTCCCATGAACTACCAGAATCTTCCATCACAGAATTTCTTATAAAAATCACTGAGCTGGCAATGCTTTTTTTCTGTATTTGGACACAGCAGAAAGGTCTCATTTCCTCTAACCCATTTTAAAAAAAGTCCTATTGTAATAAACTATAATGCTTAGCCTGTCCTAGGACCAGGACTGGATATAACTATCTTGCAAGAAAAGAAAAAAGAAATTCAAGTCCAAAGACTTGTCCAAAGACATATGTCCAAAGACATATGACCAAATCTTGCCAGATTCACTGCTTGCTGGAGAGGACCTGGCCCCAGCAGCTCCTCTTTCTGTCTGCACATCACATCTGCTCTTCAGCGCAGGTACTGACTATTGCAGATATGGCAGAATTCAAAACAACCGAGATTACGATGTTAGCATTTGCGAGTTATACTAATACTTATTTTAGGATTCCTCCTGGAAATAATAAAGAAAAGACATGGTCTTTTAACGGCTGGTATGTTGATTAACCACCATTGAAAGTCTACTATCTGGAAACCAGTCTCCTTTGATGGGAATGAACACAGATACAGAAGCAGCACATAACAGGGTGGAAAAATATCAGTTACCATCTAGACACGTCTCTAATTTGCACATTTTCAAGTTCATTCTAATTCCAAAAAACAACAAAGAAACTGGATACTGCAAAATACCACAGCCACGAACTCCCAGACAAGGGTATTTCTTCTCTGAAGTAAGGTAATAGGGATTTTATCCAAATTCCCCAAGTTAAACAACATAACTCAGAACCTCACAAACCTAAACCACACAGAATCCGCCTTTAAAAGAGCAAATCTGCATTTTAATAGATTGCTGCAATTTACAATTACACACTCGCGTTTTTTCTGCTTTGGTTAGCAATTCAATCAAGATCGTCCTACTAACTAAAAATAGAGCTACACTGAACCTTAGTGTTAGATCAGCACCAAATCTGCCCTTTCTGCACACTCTCTTTCCAGGATATGCCACGATCCCAGAGCACTGGTACATTGTCAGTATTTCAGTAAGATCCTTGGAGTTTTAAGCTGGTTAATAATTCAATCTACACTTCAGGGGTACAAACTCAAGTTCATACTCAAGAGTGGGTAAGCTGTAGAAGTGTGTAATTCACCCACTTTCTTACACATCTTGTATGATGATTTCTGTTCAATAGGAACAAGAGGAATGAATAGGATTTTTGTCATCTAAATACAAAATATGAAGGACATTGGACATTTAGAGTGGTAATAACCAACAAAAGAAGAGCCAAATGCAAAAAACAGCTCCTAATTCTGCCTATATGCACTGCTAGCGCAGATCAGCCATATCAAGGATGGGCTACAGCAATTTTAGCCATTCAACTTCTTAGTGGTACAAATGCTTCTCCGTGGGAAGGATGTATCCACAACACACTTGAGAGCCAGAAAAACCTTACTAAATCAGGTACAGCTGTGTATCAGTCTTAACACGCAGCAGTTTTTACCAGGAATACACTACTCTTTATTCCAGTGAATCACCAAGGGTTGCAAAATGCATTAAGCCTTCTGGCTCTCAGAAAATGTTCTTTTAGCACTGACATACAGATAACCATTTTGCTCCCATGTGCACATGCCTGTATATCAGCGAGTGTCACCGTGCCATCCATTTTGCAGGAACATCCCTGCGGATGGCTCATTAACACCCCAGGAGTGGAACAGAGTGTCTGAACTCCCTAGCGGCAACTGCTGATAATTTTGTTTATTTAACAAGGATTAGGCTGGGAGGCGATGGAGCTGAGAAAGCCAGAGACGGGCAACTCATGCTCAACACAACTACAAGGTTTTTTGTTATCACCGCACAAATACTACCCAGGATTTATTTATCGGATGCACTTGCCTCTACCTTCTTGTATATCCACAGCAGACTAGAGCAAAAGAAAACAGTCTAATTTCTACTTGACGCTTTGGAAAAACAGAAACATAAATATTTAACATAAATATACTGATTTTACATTGGAACTAGCCATAGTTTCCTGCTGCTTTATAGTTCACAGGGACCCTTGGCTACTTCCATTTGCTCCCATTAGCTACCTTATCTATCTTATCTGTAGCTGACTCGTTTAAGTCCAACTGTCACATTCCTAATAAAAAGTTTGCCTGTGATACTGGTAGAGGTCTCTTTGCAGGACACCTGCATATGGCACAGCAGCGCATCTGCCACAGACATCATGTCACTGGTGTGGCTGGGGTGTCCGAGTGGCACAGACATGCCTTGGGACACAAACAACCAGACTGAAAAGCCACAGTGATGAAACAAGGATTATTTATAGCTGGGGCTCTAATTATTTTCCAATCAAAGTTTTAGTTCAGAGAGCCAAGTTTCTTCGCATCACTTTTTCTTAGACATCTGTACTGGACAGCATACAAGTAGGGATTAACAAACGTTAGGCGAATGTGCAGTTTTACAGCCAAATGTGCTTAGCTGCGAGACTCGGAAAGTGCTAATGTAATATGGAAGATAATGAACTTTGAAGCTAGAAGCTGTTCTAATGGATTTTGAGCAAGCTTAAATAACTTTAGTATTCAAGAAAACTTTTTTTTACCACTCCTATAAATTTCAAAAACAAATCTCTTAAGTTATAAGCTCTGACCAAAGACAGCTTATAGTTATTTAAACTCAATCACAAATCGCTCGGTTCCTGCCATTTGCCTGAGGGTTTCCAGGCAGGTTTTGACATCCACTGCAGCATACAGGTGGCTCCATCCAACATGGATAACAATTTACCAATGCCCATCGCCCTCTGCTCCTCCTCAGCGATTCAGCACCCTGCCGTCCTGCCACCAGTAAAATTATTTTCCTGGCAGCACTGAGTAGGGGGGGCGTTTTCACCCGGTTGCGAAGAAATTGGCATCTGTCAGCCATGGTTACTCATGACGTACACCTAATCCTTTTGCTTCACAGAGATCTCTTTCCTAAGCCTAAATAAATTGTTTTGCTGGGTTCCATGAGGAGATACTGAAGGAGCCATTTATATGCAGATGATAACAAAGATATCAAACCTTTGCAACTAATTAACACCTAGCAGTTTTCTCCAACCAGTTATTTAGAAGATAAGGGATGACTTGGAAAAATCACCATAACTGGATTCCAATAATATGGGAAAGTTAAATCATTTGTTCTAAACAATTGCAGAAAAATGTTTCAGCTTTGGCATTTTCACTTGAGCCTGTTGATTCCACATTTGAAGGTTGAGTGTATTGCATTGCCATCATATCTCTATCTGGATGCACAGCTCCACACTACTACTAAAATATATGCTTTAATATTTATGAAATACTTCTAGATGGAGATTACCGCTCAGAAGAAATGACTAGTATGACTCAGTTATTTAGTACCTTTGCATTTTCCAATGACAAATTTTGAAATTTGTTCCAAACTGAGCGTTCATGACAGAGGCTGAATGCAGCATTTCTTATCTTTATGGAAAGCAACATTTTATTTATTAGCTTTTGTATTAGTATTGTACTTAGGAGCCCTACTTATGAAACTGGACTTTGCTCTCTTAGATACTGCACCAACACTGGAAAATAAAATACTGTCCTTTCCCAAATCTTCATGATCTTAGTGAGAGCCAAAAGGTAACGTGGATATGAACACACAGAGGGTACAAAATAACAAGCAGATAATATAAGACATTGACAGGCAATATTAACATCTTAACATAACAAAAAACATCTTCAGAATAACTTCGTATTTTCCCAACAAATTTTAAATTTTGTGCCAGCCACTGCAGAAATGTCATTTTTCAGATTCAAGTGAGCTTTATCACGATTGACAGTGGGCATGGGTTTGTGATAGCTGAAGCTAGACATACTGTCCCAGCTGCATTCTCATCTCATTAGCGTTATTAGTTGTGAAGGCAGCAATGAGACATCCACGTCCCATATTACCGATCAGCAAAACAAATGTTGTCAAACTCAGGACACTGGATATGGGCCTTGTCACTGAGGTGAGCCAGTGACCACCAGCACACCACCATCACATCCAAGCACACAGGTGACAGCTGCTGCGAGCAGCAACCACAAGGCACAGAAAAAGTGGTACCTATCAGCTGAGAGATGCCACTTTGCAACCCAACTCCCCTCCTGTGAGCCCTATGCTGTGGCAGGGAAAGGCAAGAAGAGGAATTTAAACCTTCAAGCTGAAACAGCGCAGAGGTGATTACCATCAACTACGCTATCACAGGAACATTACCGTAGCGCTGAACTTCACATCTGCACGAAGCACATGCTCAGTTAAGTGATGAGGCCATGCCCTCCAGTATGCAACTTTAATCCCTCACCACAGGAGTCTGAAAGCTCACAGGAGTGGCTTATGGATGGATTTAAAATAGTTTTGGAGCGTTATGTATGCCTGAAAGCAAACAAAGCCGTCTCTATCAATCTCTCTTCAAAACCACATAAAAAGTCATACTAAAGGAGAAAAAGAAAAAAAAAAAAAAAGAATAGAGATACTCAGCTTGCAGCTTTATTTAAAAGCATCTTGAGCAGTAGCATTTAAAATACAGCTTTACTGACACACTGGTGTTCTCAGCAACTCAAATATCACATATTTAATTGAGCAGTGTCCTATTCCACCTTTTCAAATTTAAATGTCAAGTTTTAAAAAATGCCTTTGTGTTTCTTAAAATACAGAATTTCTTGTTACATACTTTGTACTGCGTACTTTAGCATGAAAGTATGCAAAGAAAAAGAGGTATGTTTTATAAATTTAACAAAAAAACCCAAACCCAAGCAGCACAGAACACTAACTGAAACCATCAGTGAGCAGAAAAAAAAAATCGAATATTTTGGCAATGATTCATAGCGAAAGCCCCAGACAAAAACCTGTGCTTTCTACTACATCACAAATGTTAGTAAATAGTGAATCCAATGAACTACCAGACAGAGCTAAGTTATTCAGTGTATGATAAGCTTCTGAAAAGGTCCCAGTCCCCTAAGGATTAGAGGGTTGTAAATAAAGTCACCTTCACCAATTTGGGCCATTCTGGTAGTGCACTGGGATGCTGATCATCTCAGAGGTGGCCTCAGCCTCAGGCATGAGCAGCCAAGTGAAGGGCACCCTGAGGCCGGCGAGAAGTCTCTGCAGGCTTCAGAGCGCAGGTGCAAAGCGCTTGTGCTCATCCACTCCACTAAGCAAGGCACCGGCTTTGAGACATGACTTGGGAGCCATTGAAGCAGAAAGAAAATGGCTACTGTGCTGCTACTGAATGCCCCAGGCTTCATTTGTGCTTTCAAGAAGCTTTGCTTGGCTTCCATAATAGCATAAATAACATTTCTGACGGTAACAGTTTTCTAGATGATGGAGAAGTGACAACCTGCTCTCCATGCTCCCTGAACAGCAGCATTGACAGCTTTATCTCTGGAGAGGAGACTCTTCCCCAAAGAAGTTAACTTCCAACAGATTTTAAAAATCCAACTAACAAACTCAAAAGCACCCCAGCCATACAAAAACTTGCCTCCATTCCTGAATGAATGGACCAGGGCTTTACTGTGGGCAGTGGGAAGACCTTTTCTGAAAAAAAGAAGTCTGCACTGGTGCGGAGAACTGGGAAATGCAAAAGATGCCAGGTGCCATTAGGAGCCTGTTAAGCACCGTGAACAGGCGGCATTGAGCTGCAGAGAAGAGGCAGAGAAGGGGAGAGTGAGGCTCATTCCCCCAAGGAGGGTCTAAGGCAAAACTCCCTCACGGCCACAGCCACCACAGCTCCCACGCTCTTTGCAGCATTTCGACAACTTGCATTTCCCCGTCTTGCAACTGCCATCACATGAACACTGGTCAAATATCATCCAAAGAAACTAATCTTAACCTTCTTTAATAAAATAAAACTCAAGCTAGAGAAAAAATTTATGTAATTAAATAATATTATGAATAATTATTAAATAATATTAATAATATTATGAAAAAAGCAGTGATGTAGAAGAACAAACAAACGGGAGGGGGGGGATGTTTGAGGATGTCACTGTTATCCCTAAGGCGAGTGGGAAGAAGGTGAGCTGTGTACATATTCCATTTTTATTTCTTTTTGGCAGAAATAGAACATTGCTTAGGCATAATTTACATTAGAGTTTCTAATTTAGCACCAAGGTTGTTGAAGGGAAAGCAACATGCATTTATCAGCAGATAAAAATAACAGCAATAACAGCATTTGAGCCAGGCAGAGTGACAGAAGTCGGTGCTGCAAAGAGCAGGCTTGTTGCTCTCCTGTGTGATCCATGTAGGCAGCTGATTCTTCCAGGGAGTTTATGGAGTAGACAAAAAATAATAATAATCTATCTGCCATTTCCCACGTGCAGTCTAATCAGGGTGGTTATTAAACACAACATAATTGTCCCAGCACAGACTTTATCACAAAGAAATTAATAACTGCTCAGCTTTCAAATATTTCAGAAGTGACAGAGGCCTCTTTTGTTCTCCTGATAAAAGGAAAACAAACAATCTGACCATAAAAATCACAGGCTGCCAGCAAAAATGTAAGTTCAGATACCATAAGGAAATCAAGTGATTAAATTAGGTTTATTTTGACAGACTCTTGTCACTGGACTTGTAAATTAGAAGTTAGAGCCTTATTCCGAGGGAAATCAACCAACTGTTATCTGCGATTTATTTATTTGCACATGTGTGCTTTGAGTGGGTTCACAAAAAGTTCTTCACCTGCATTTGTAAATTCAGGCAGTAAGTTAAAAAAAAAGAAAAAGAAAGAAATAAGAGATTATTAACAACATAACAGACAGCAGTCTCACTTTTGGCTTCTCTGCATAAATTTTACCCAAATATCAGTAAATCCCTACTGATTCTAAGTCAGCACAATGGAGTACAGAGGCAGACACAGAAGACAGCAGTCTTGTTAGCTCTGGCACTTCAAAAAGACTTGCATATCCTCATTTCCCTGAAAATCACCAGATTTTTCAGTTAAATAATTATTTAGAGTTTCCTTCTTAGTTTTCCTTTTATTTTCCAGCCCATCTAGTTCAGGAAATGTTGATTTTTTCTCTACAGATGTGTCTACCAGCAAACCCTCTGCAGTGAGGAAGAAGCGGGCAGTTCTTAAATGACAGCTGAGATACTCCTGAAATCACCTCACTCTACTTGAGCATTTTAAGAAAATCTACTAAATACAGAGGCTGGTGATGATAGTAGTAGTAGTTGAGGTCTTGGCAAATTTCTGACACTAAAAAAAAAAAACTTATTTTTCTCTGTAGAGCGTAAAGTGAGAAAATTTGGAGCAGGGGTGCTTCAAGTGTTTTTAAAACTGGGGACTACACTCTATAAACATTTTGGCATTAGAGTGATCCCATCATTCATAATTTCATCTCCTACAGGTTGCATAGCATATGTCATTTAAAGAAATTAATTTCCTGCTGAATGATTTACAGTATCTTTGAGGGAAAACAGACTGATCAAACGCATCAAAAGTTTTCAATATGAACGTTTGCCATGGGGTTATTTCTTTATTCCTGCCAACTCATCCTGATATTTCTTCATACTACTAAAAACACTTACACAGTTGCATTAAGATTTCAGTTTCCATAGAAACTGTTATTGGCTAAAGTAAATACAAGATGGCAAAAAGTGTGGATTCCCTCGTCCTGCAAGCATGCTTGCTGCTGCCAAATTGTCACCACCTAACCTTTCACCAGTGTTCACTGCTGTGTGACACTTCTATGTGTCTCCCTTTTAAAAACATGGACACTCTTTTGAGCGGCATTTCCATGATTCACAGAAGGTATGTGAAGATTCAGAGCTATTTCTATGCCTCATTGTACAACAATGTATGTTTCTCTTCACTGCTCCTTGTGTTATTTTATTTTGCAGACCTCTTTCCTAAACTTTATAAGGGAAAAGACGTCTCTTCGTTAGCCTGCGTTTCACAACAAAACTCGAGAGTGTGCTACCAGATAACATGTAAATAAAAGTAAGTAATTGTTTCATCACAACTAATGATTTTTACATTCCTTTAGCATTTCAAAATACAAACAACATGAGCCCTGAGCATCCTGACGCTGCACCCTTGCTGATGCCAGTGGCAGCTCTGAGTTGCTGCAAGCTGTGAGAAAAGGCATGGCACGCTTCAAAAAGGCTGCGCTGAATTTATGGGCAGTCACGCTTCTGAAGAAAAAATGAACTGCATATTAATCTCCTGTTCTCAAAATTTCTCTTGCTGTCTTTCTAAATGAGTCTAATGCTTACTAAAAAGGCAAAGTCCTGATAATCATCTTATAATTCCCTCACTTCTGTATAAATTTCACCGGATCTTGAATTCGGGCACTTTTTCCTAACATACACAATTAATAAGTCTTTTCTTGTTCTCTTCAGAACATTACTTTCATTTTTCCTCTCATTTAGAGATCTGCTGCAGTGCTCTGTGCTGCCTGAGATTTGCCCTTATTCCAAAGAATAAGGCTTGGCATGTATATTGCATCGAGACAGATAACTCTGTTATCATTTCTGAAAATAGCAGCTAAAGACAGAAGAACTTATCCCTGAAAATGTAGAAAAAGAAGGCGATGCTGAAGCTTCTCAGTAACACAGGGTTCATTCGAGTATACTACCTACTGATTTTTGGGTCAGAGGATGATCTTCTCATCCCGCAAGCATCAAGCGTTTTGGTACCAACTAAAGATCTCCTTTCTATATCATTAGAAGCCTAAGCTCCTATGAAAGACATACAGGCTTATTTTCAGATGCCTCAACACTCTGACAGATCTTTGCACCCCCATTTTGCTGTAAAACCATTCTGACTCTCTGCCCAAGACCCACAGGTTCGACTTAACACCCTAAATCTACGAATTCCCTTTGGGTGCTTAATGGCACCCAAAGTAGGACAGAGATTTGTGCAAGTCTCCTGAATTTCTCTCATCTTCCCAGCCTTTTGCACCATTTAGAAGAATCAGTGGACACTGCCATAGATGAAAACAAGTTTTGAGTTTCCTAGAAGGATAAACACAGAGCCACTCTTACACCCAGAGCAGGTAAGGTGAGGCCTCACACTATCCACATGGAAATAGCACTCCACAGGGACACCACAAATTCATTACAGTACCCACAAGTGTGAGAGCACAGATAATAATTACCATCAGCTGATAAGACCTTGGCTCTAGGACTGTGGTCTAGTGCTGGGCTACTCTATGTAGTTTCAGCCAAGACTTCTGGGTAACTATTCCTGAGGTCTGCTAAGGAAAGTCTTTCTTTTGCAGATGACTTTCTGAGCTACTCCCATACACTGCTGTCACAGCCAGGAGTAGTATTGGTGCTCTGTTCTTAAATCTCCAGGGAACAAGAAGAATAGGAGAGTGATTTCAAGAGACTTGAACAAGCATCACAAACCAGAAGTTGGAGAAGAAGTGGTTTTGCACTCAAAGTGCCAAGCAGAGCTGAGCACCTACATAGCTGCAATCTAGTGCTAAGACACTAAAACTTTGAGGAGATCTCTGCTCATTCCTTGTGCTACCTTAATGTGATGACTGTAGGATGAAAACTGCCCTTTTCTGCCTTCAAGGGAACTTCTGAAGCTAAACATAACAGGGAATGGAGAAAGGAACCAGAGCTCCTGGATAAGAAACCCAGAAAGAAAAAGCTCTGAGCTTATGGACAGTGTAGGGTAGTGTAAGTGCATTTATGTATCCTGCTTTTAGAGTTCAATGTTGCCCTATTTCACACACATTACGGCCTAGGGAGTAGTACAAAATGTGAGCATGCCTAATACTACCTTCCTCCAGAGCACAGACTATGCCCATAACATTACAGAAGACAATCCATAGCTTGGACTTAATTACTGGAGCAAAATACTAACACAATTTCAACAAATGTAGGGACACTGTGAAATAGAATAAAACAAAGAGTAAAATGCCTTCTAAATAAAAACAAAGCATTTGGCCGTTTATCCTTCATCAGTGAAAACTTCTCCAGAATGAAAAAGCTTTTTTTATTTTTTTTCTCTTATGATAATTACTAGAATAATGACTAGAATGCAACGACAAACATGCAAGAACCATCACGAAATATATACGTCTGGACTTACAGAAAAATATTGTAAAAAGCAAATATCAACCCGAAAGGCTGAAAGAGAAACTGAAACAAACTGTTTCTTTCTCAGAAATTAAGAATGCTGATGATTGTACAGAAGGTACATTGAATGCAGCATGAGAACAGACTCTGTTTCTAGCAATCAAAAGGACCAAAAATGTGGCAGATTCATTACCAAAGAAACATCCACGCTGGTGGATATGGCAGCATATGGGGAAGAAGTGGATATTCCAGACAGTGACGGGGAAGAAAGCGTTTTTTGGTAACTTGGCTTGTAGTCCTCTAAAATCATTACTTGCTATGGCCTTCTGTATCAGTACACCTAACAGGTTTGGGTAGCTTACTACGGGTGTCGTTAATCACACTGAAATTTAGTTTATCATAAAAATAAAGATTAATTGCATTTTTTATGTTTAATAGAAAAGTTAAGGCTTATTAAAGATAACACTTATATCTATCAAAAGGTAGCACTAGATCAGAAATACAATAAATGAGGTTTAAAGATTCTCATTAACTTCTTAAGTTTTTAATGACAACCCACGGATGAAATCCACTCTTCGAATTCCGAAAACAGATTAAAACATTTGCATAAACTGGCAAAAGTCCCCTAAGGCAGTATAAAAATTGTCCAAGACTATTGGCAGAGGGAGGGCTGGCAGGGAAATGAAGAGAAAATCACCTAAATCTCATGTTTTACAGTGAAAGATGTGTCAATGCAAAACAGCATGTTGTCCTTTCCTCCTGGCAAGGCTACTAGAGGGAGCAAGTTCTCAAGTCAATGGATGATCCCACCAGATCATAAGAGATTAACTGCTGGGATAGTTAATAAACCTGTGTTAAGTGGTATCATGGCTGTAAGAAGTATTTGTTTCTGAGGCAGCTCAACTCCACTCCATGTCTGCAGCTTATACTGTAGGCTGTGTTACATAGATGTGGTGCTGCTCTCTTAAGCCAATATATCAGGGTTTTTACTAGAAACCTCCATGCAATCACAGGCTGCTATTGCTTGACTTAGAGCCAAGCCTTCCTGCTGCTATATGACTTTGAAATCTTCTGTAGATGTGACACAAACAGGGCTTCTGTAACGCTTGCTCACCTGCAGTAAATACTCCTTTGCTCAGCCCCGCAACATGGATCAAAGCAAAACTGACACAACTGGCCCCAAAACGAGCGTTTTGTTTCACACCGTTTGCAAGATCCCATCAACAGCCAACCCAGGTGCTGTTTTCATTCTGCCCACACACAAATCAATGACAAAAAGCAAACCCATTCACACAGGTGGTGCATTTCGCCATCCTAAAAGTCAGGATTTTCTCATACCCTTCATTTAATACCACTGCTGTCAAATCCGTAACATGTTGTAACAAAACCAGCCTTTATGTAACCTAATAAATAAAAGTCACCGAGGCAATAGCTATGCATAAATTTTAGCTAAAAACATTTTGTTAGAAGAACATGAATGTCCTTTGTAAAGCGGGTAGCATTTTAAAATAATGTTCTAGCCATTGTTAATACTTTATTGCTATTCATCATAGAACCATTAATCATGGTGAACTCATTTGGTATTAATGTGGATGTCATAAAGTACTTCTGTTGCATTTCAATTATAGCTCAGCCTTTAGAATGCTGCCAGCCATACATGGAAAACTTTGAAAGCCAAATTTGAATACTCTGTTCAGAGATAACTCCAATCACATTCTGCCAGAGAAATAGCCTTTTGTATTTCCTAATGCCTCCCCCTCAAGGGGCTGAGGAGCCTGTGGGGCCGTGCCCCAACCCAGGGCTGGGTGGAAGGAAGAGGGAGCCCAGCAGGAGGCTCCAGGGACGCCATGCCCATCCAGACTCAGACGTTTTCCTCCCCTGAAAAGAGGGTAGAAGAAGCATTCCTTTGGGCTGCTTCAACCTCACCAGTTCAACAGCTGCTAAGTGGCAGCAAGGCCATACTTTAAAGCCCCTAAGGAGATTTCCTTTTTTCCTATCACTTCTGTTATTCCCTGAGGCACTATCTTGCTTCCAGAGCTGAGTGCTTTGGTTTTTTTCTCTCTGATGTGTAGTTTCTGCCCAAACAAAAACACCAGAGAGAACATATATCTACAACCTACTGTCTTTAAAGACAGCAAAGGAGTATGCAATACATCAGAGCAGACCTAAGGGAGCTGATATCCTGACCTCTCTCATGACAGTTTAAAGAAAACCTCTTTTTGGCCTCAAGAGGCACCGGAACAGGAAAACAGGCAGTACAAAATGCAACATGGACCTAAAGAACTATCAACTCCTTGCCATCAGAGAAGCCAGGGACTTGTGAAAGTTTATCTTGCCAAATCAGGATCTTTGTTCCATCACTGCCAGCAGAGCTTCCATCAGCATTTTACATACAGAATCAAATTACAACAGCTCAACATGTTAAACAGAGAAAAGGCAAAGTACTACTTAATAGTTAAGGGAATTATTTTTTTTTAATTCTTGCATATAATTCCCATTCTATTGAGGTCATCAAAGTAACATGCAAGCACGCAGCAAAAATTCCTACCTTGGGAGCTCTGGCATGTTTTCCACATCTGGCATCTTTGACAAGGCTGATATCTAGCAGCTCAGTCTCCTAGAAAGAAAAATTGCAACACAGATAATTATTACATTAGTCAAAAAGCCTTGTTGTGTTAACAATGCCCTGCTTCCCACATCTGTCTGGGGTTTGCTTGTTTGCAATGACGTCTGTCCAAACTGAGAACAGTTTCAAGGAGTGCTCGGTTGCACTTAAGCTATTCTAATAGCAATACTACGACCTTAGACACATAACTTGGCTTCCTTAAAAATATGGATATATCTCATGATATACAGAATATATAGACAACATATGAGTCAAGCTTATTTCTTGGATCATTAAATACCAGCTGCTGTGGTGTTGAGTCTTTTTTTTTCATTTTAATACAAATTTAGGTTTTTTATGCTAGTCACAGTGTGACATTACAAACAGAAAACCTACTTCCTTATTCCCAGAACATTTTGAAAAGTGCACATAAAATCCAATAAGTGTTTTATCTACAATGGTAACAGGTTCCAACAATTTTACAGTGCTCATTATTATACTGCTCATTAAAAAGCATGTGCTTTTGACAAGCGTTTCATAGTTCATACATTAACTCTTGAGTTGTGGGTTATAAAACACATGCCATACTTGGAACATAACTGGCGTATGATGGCAGCTTCTGCTAGGCAAATTCATATCCTCCCCTACATGTGTAACATGAAGAATCTCCTTTCACTGATAACCTCTTGCGTCTACACCCTCCCTGACCGGTGCTTGGGAAGGACCGGTACTAAGCTGAGCCCATGGTGCCCCGGCGGTGCCTACCAGGGTCAGCCTAGCAAGGTGCACGCATCGCTCCGGAATAAGCGCTGGGTATTCGCCCGTCTCCAGACATGCAACAAATTATAACCTTCAACCAGCATCAATTTCCCAAATCCCATCCTGCCACCAGGCGTTTTTGCATGTTCCCATGTTGGTTCTTTCTTGAAGAGCAGGGCAGGGAGCGTTTGGAAGGAGGAAGGATGCTGAAGATTGGAGCAGTGGGATTCCCAGCTGCCCTGAAAGCATGCACATCCATGCAGCATCACGTGTGCTTTCCCAGGAACACCACCAACTGCCTTGCGAGACACAGCGAGAACATCTGACCTGATTCAGCATTACTTCACAATTTTACAGCCCATCTTAATACTGTCCACCTCATTTACACTAGCATTTGGACTAATAGCTCATGTTAGCACGGCTCAATTACATACTAAATATAGTCTAAAAGTACTTCAACAGGAGTGTGACCCCGCCACAACTACAGCTACACCAGTTCAATGCGTTTCAGCCTTCCAGTAGTAATTGCAGATGCTGTGTGGAAAATCTGAAGTCTCTGTGCTAGACAAAGCCACTATACTTTTTTTCATTTCAAGGAGAAAAGAAAAATATTTCCTTATGGACATGTTATTTTGACACTGTTACTTTATATCCCTTTTTCTTTTCCATCTTAAGGGATCCACTTCTGCACAGCTTCTGTAGGCCTTTGTTGTCTATTAAGACATCAGCTCTACCACCAAATTTTCATGACTGTACATTTATCACATCCCCCTCCATCCTGAGGAGTAGTGCAAATGTTTCCACATATTTTATTTCTTCTGAAATCAGTCCATGCCACATTTGCACCTCTAAGTGCAGAATGATACTCCTAGTGCTTGTGTAGATGCTACAAATAATTTGTCAGTTAAACCAAAACCTGTTTTCCCTCCCTTTTCTTTTAAAAAAGTGTCGGGAGAAGGGAATGACTCTGTTACACTCTCAACCTGCTCTTGTAAACCATAATATTGCCAATTACATCATGTTATCACCTGGGATGTACCAGCAGTAGAAGGCAAACTTGCTGTTCAACACAGAAAAAATAAATAAAAAAAAAATCAGAGCAAAAAGAGACAAAGAAGCACTATGAAATAGGTATGTGTGCAGGTATGGCAGCAGGTGCGACTTTAAATAAACCAGGAAAATGGCACACTGGAGGGCTTATCTTTGAGTTAATGCATGTGGCCATTCAGATACGGGCAGACGTGAAAATAATGAAATATGGCAGAGCTACATTCTGGTTTATCATAGTCAGAGAAAGAACTATGGTGGGAAATGGAAAAGTCACGACATAATTATGGCCAGAATGAGAACAGATAACACCACATAAAAGGCAAGAAATTGAAAGGAAAACCAGGGCCAGAACATTCCATGAGCATGAAGCAAAGGGAAACCAAGGCAGGGCAGAAACAGGCTGAAAGTCCATCAGCAGAAACCGTGCAGAGCAGATGTGCAGAGCAGAGCAAGGAGATGATGGCGCTTCAGATTTACAGACCAGCAAGGGCAAACATGCCCAGGTTTGCTGTTATCGGACAAGAATGTGGGCTTCAGGGTGCGAGGCCAGGGGTTATATTTACCACAACAAATAATACTCATGCCTCTCAGCAGTCTCTGACCCACTGTGAAATGTTTTACAGAAGCTATGGGCACATGTACAGCATGTCATAAAAATAAGGTTTTGCCAACTGAAAGGACTGACAAGCACTAAAAATAAAGTCTTTAACAGCAAACACATGACAGAAATGAAAGACATTGAAGAAAAATGGATCTTTTATAAAAGACATGGAGCCACACACAGACTGAATTTCAGAAGTTTTTTTGGTTGGATTGGTCTTGCACTTTAGCTTTTTTAAAAAAAAAAATAACAACAAACAGAATTAATAATTAATTATCTTACAGAAGTGCAACTAGACCTCCCATAACACAAACGTTAGAAGACCCTTTTAAATGGAGTAACACCCATTAGAAAGAGACACAGAAAAGGGAATAGCAACAACCAGCACCCCCAAGGACAGTACAAGGAACCCAAACAACCCTTGCTCAGGTCTGCATCCTCTGGGATGGAGGAAGAAGATGGGGTACTGGCTTCTGGAGTTTTGACTGCTACTTTCAAGCCACTTCACCAAGCACATCACCAAGGCATTTGCAGAAAACATGACAGCCTGAGGATCCAAGGCCTAGCCAGGACAGTCTAAGAAGACTAGGGAAAGTAGAGTACAGCTTTGTGGGGCTACTTTGACAAGACCAGCTGGCATGGCTGTGGGAAAGGCTAACCCCCTGAGCATCCACCTAATGGCCTTGCTGCACTGTTACCTCCTTGCTGTGCTACCTCTCTGACATAGAAAGCAGGTTTTATAATCCTATCCCTATAATCCTTTAGAACCCTATTTGACAAGACCATTTAATTTGGGGGGATTTTGTCCTAGGTGGTCATTACAGAAGCCACAGGAAAATAAAGTCCAAAGTCTCAGTCACCACCCGATATCAGAAAGAAACAGCCTGGGTTCCGTAAATACATTTTATATGTATGCTCAGATCAGCAGAAGCAATAGCCTGATAGACGCTATAGCCTATGCTTTAAATTAAGAAGATGAGAGCAGAATATGCATCCCTGCGACTGCCTCTGCAGGCAACATTCAGTGGGGCTTGGATAAATCAGAATTCATAATGTGCCATTTCTTAGAAGTTCTTTGGTTCAAAAACGCCAAACCTCCTGGAATTCCCTGACCCCTGGGCACTTGCTTTCATCTTTCAAACAACTAATTAAGAGGACAGAGAGCAACTTCCTCCCAAATGAGAGAAAAGACAATTTCCTATTTCCCTGTTGCAAAACGTGGACAGACTTCTGTAAAGGGAAAATACACTTAAGTACTGGACAGAAAAATGCCCCATTTCCTGTGCAGCCAAACAACCCAAACCCTCCTCTGCTTAAATCAACAGGAGTTTTGCTACTGACTTCCTCTCTGCAGGCTTGGAAACTGCACTCTGTGCTGCACAAGGCATGAAAGCCAGAGCAACTGGAAACAAAAAAGAAACCACAAACCAAAACAACCAACCAAAACCAAAACCTAATCAAAAACCTCTCCAAGTCCAAACTTTTCCCAGTTTAGAGACCTCCAGTCATTGCTGTTGGGACTTACTAATCTTCCAATAGAGTAATATCTCTTAACACAACTGGTAGTTTCCCCCCCAGTAATTTATAATACAGGAATTCTGGAGAAATGAATTATTAATCCTACCATGTTTGTTTTCAATTAGCAGCTGAGACAAAGACATATTTGTATCGGGTTAGATTGTGCAATCTCACTTTTATGGGTGAGTACACACTCACAAAAGCAATAGATTGTGCAACCTTCAGTAACTGTTTGAGCACTTATAATTAGGCACGCCTGAATTTAATATAGTAACACCAATTTATACCAGCTAAGGATCTGGCTCACTCCTATTTTAAACTGCCCAAAATGATGCCAAATGAATCACAGTGTCATGGGAACTTGCTTGTGACGTAACCCCAGCTACAAAGCAGGATTCCTTATTGATCCCACTGGAGAGCTCTGCCGAAGAGCCATCAGCAGCACAGCGGGCTGAGAGCGGGATCAAGTGTCCTACAGAATTTCACAAAAACTATGTCAAGGAGATGTAGCAAAAGTGGGTGTGCATTACAACAGCTGCACAGGTTAGTTGGTCCAGATATCTAATTACTTTACTTATATGCCTAACGAAAAATAATTCCACTCTGTTCTGAGTACTCACTGTGGCTGAGTAGTCGTGTATTGCTCTGACCTATGTTTGTTCATCCTCCATTTCCATGTTGCTTCTGGTCAGATGTTCTTTTTTCCCCACTGTATGAAGTGTTGCTACATGCTGCCAGCAACCATGGAGTGCCATTCTCATGGTCATGTTCCCGTAGCCATTGCCGTTTAGGGATACAGTCTAACTGATGCACAGCTAATTAAACTCTAAAATCTCATTTTCCACTTAGCTTTGAAATCCGGTGCTTCTAGTTTCAAATCTGAAGAGGAAACCCTGTTCCAGAAAGCTTACCTAATTCTTACGAATATTACCAGTCATTCTATTAGAAGACACAACACTACCTTCAAAGTTTGTCTGATGCAGTGCTGGCAAAATAAACTTTGAAAACCTAAGCCAGTTTTGCAAACAAGCACCATTTAATGCTACTGGATGGCAATATCTGGTGAAAGTTTTCAAAGGGAAAAGGCTATTTTGCTGAAACAAAATTAAAAGGGAGACTTAAACAACATCTTCTACTGGGAATAGTTACTCATAATCAGATGTTTCTTTAACATAGAAAGACTCCATTTTAACATTTTCTGAGCATGAAAGCATCAAGTATTTCTTGAAGCAAAAAAAAAAAATACAGTTCTAGGTTACTTTTATTTTTATTCTGCAATTGAAAAGTGTTATTTAAAATAAACACACAAGCAACTAATTTCCTTACAACATGTTAGAAAGAAAATATTAAGATCAACATTTGAATTTGATTGCGAACAATTGCAAGTTATGCTAAAAAAGAATCTGGCCCTATAGATTCAGAGTAAATATATATGCAAACTCAGCAACTTACAGCCATTTACAGAATACACCTTATTCCACTTTCAGAGATTTTGACAGCTTTTTGATCAACCGGCTACATACAGATGATTCCAGGACTGACATTCTCTGCAGTGAGAATGAACATTTAGCACTAATTTAGCAAGGGTGCTTTCACAGCTAGGGGATGTCGTATATAATTCCCCTGTTAAAACCATATCTATTTTTCCCCATTATCATTAAGAATAAATTGAATGAAATATCACTAAGAATAAATTGAATGAAACACAGCGATTTGGCTCCTCATCCCAAAGGAAAACTGAGGAGGACCGGGTGAGGTTGATTTAACAGAAACCTGCATCGATAGCCACAAGAAATCGCAAAGCTGTCAATGACATTAATGGGAGCTGAGCTAAGGTAGCCCTGAAAGTCCCGGTATACAATTCATAAGCTGCGTCCCACTAGAGAAAGACAGTCCCTGAAGAAGCTGTCTCCATGTTTCCTCCTGGCAGCACACAATTCAATTATTAAGCATCAAATTCATCTGCTGTATCAATAAGCAAGCAGCACAGTAGCACGTACCCCCTGAAGTCAATGGTAAAACTCTCCCTGACAATTAGCAAAGTGTTTTCCTACATAAGTTGTTCTTTACAAGTTCAAAATATTTTATTACCTTCCCACCTCCGCTTTTTAACAAGCCATTGAAGATGATTGCATTATTGCTGCAGCTCGCCAACCTGCCCAAACCAGACCTCTTCTAGTTCCTTACAGGTGATGCTCTCACAGAGGTTATGAAGAAGCAACTGCAAGGCATTCAACTAATGAAACAAATACTCAGGTTAAACTGAACATGTATTTCTAGATTAGCCATTGGCTTCCCAAAGGGTTATTAAAACTTTCAAACTTTGTTAAAGTGACTCCTGTATTCTCTGCCTTCTAAACATCTATTACAAAATCCAAAGCCCAGGACAAATCCACCACCCTGGCACCCAAAATGAGAAAAAGCGCAAGTAGCACAATTGTCCTGAGGGGCGAGAGAGACAGAAAACACTTTTCTGCCTCCACTTCACCCAACCACTTCTTTTAAAGCTCTTCCTTTCTGGCCAATAAACGCTGGGAGAAAGTCACTACAGTCCCATCCACTTCAGGCCCTTTCAGAGCACGAGGCTGGGCAAGTTTCACCATACACAAAGCGGAAGTTCAACTCCTGGACCCTTCTCTCTTGTGAGTTATTTTAAGTGGGGAGCTGTTCGTCACCATCAGCATTACATCTCCCCACAGAGTTGGTGGAAGTGCCCTGGCATTTCTTCTGCTACCTACTGTGCTAAGAGGTAGCCCCTTAGGCAGGGAGCAATGGAGACAGAAGGAAGAACGTAGATGTGCGCCTCTTACACAGCACAGCAGCCTGGCCAACAAGAACATGGTTTTGACCACACAAGCGCTTTTGGTCTGGACTAGCAATTCTGACCAAATAGTCCAGGCAGACACTCGCCCTTCCTACAACTCATGGAATTAAGCCCCCATTCAGTCAAAGTGAATGGTTAAGGTTAGTGCATTGTCCGATTCAGCGTACAGCTTTGACCCTCACCATCCCACCTCCCCAGTGAATTTCCAGCCAGCCCTCTCCAGAATAGCTCCCTGGCTTGCTTCCTCAGCCTCTCCTGTTCTGCTTTCTGCAAGTAAATAAATACCGTTCATTAAACAAGGAGGAGGGTGATGCAGTTGGGACTCCATTATACCTGGTTCCTCAGGTGGCTCTCCCAGCACTCTTGGTTAAAGGACCTGGTGAGGTTACCACAACTACACTCAACCGTAACTGGATGGTGGATGATCTTCTCCAAGCAAACAATTTCAAGGGGTTTGGTATCACAGGGAATGGAAATTTTTCAAAAATCACTTGAATAGAATGACTTTTTGCCACCCAGAAATAAATTATCTGCAAATCTGAATCTGAGCTAAGCTTCATCTGGGTGGTCATTAACTGTTAACTCAAAAAGAGTTGGAGGACCTCAGCACCTGCAGGGTAAGAACTAGTATGATTTCATTCAACTGCTCTGGAAATAAGCTCCAAATACTTTGCAAGGTTTCTTTGCTTGCAGATTCTTCTTGAAGTGCCAAGTTACATGACATCCCTACTGAAAGACCATTATAGCTAGCACTCCTATAGAAGAAGAAGCCACAAACTGAAAAGTTTTTGCTATCTTAGTAACGCTCAGTTTCTCAAAGTATCCTGGGAGATGTAAGAACAGCAACATTTTCTAGTACAGAGAAAACAGTCTGCAGTTTATATGAAACACTGGGCTATTATGAAAAAAAGTTGACAAGGAATTTTCATGCTAAGTACCCTTTTAATAATGAAAGCAAAACAAGTCTTCTGCATCTATGCATATAGTTCTTCACTGCTTCATTAAGGAAAATTTCATTTACTTGGATTTACAGATGCTGTGACTAAGCAGCCTAGAAACTGGTGCATACATTTCACAACACAAGTCTTAGCGCAAAGAAACAGTCAAGATGCAGAAGAACATGCAGAGGTGAAGATCTGCTACCTGCCTTCATCACAGCAAACAAACCAGCACAAACAGGTGAAGGACACACCAGAGAGTCAGTGTATTATGATCAGCAATCTTGTCAGATTTTAAAAGCAATGCACTGGAAAAATAGAAAATTTCCATAGCCATCTCTGAAGCTACAGTTCTAGTCCAAAGTCACCTGTGCTTGGTCTGGCATAAGCTCAGCTTGGGATATGAAAATAATTACTTGCCCTATTAGTCAGAGTATCAGTGTATACTCCAAAAAATCAAGCCACAATCCTTAATCTTACAGCCTAAATACACAAGACAATCAGTAGATGAACTGCAAAATAGGTATGTGAAACAATCTTCTAATGGGACAGAGGAAAACACTAGCAAAGCTGGAGAAGTATCTCTATATCTTACTCCCACACCCATTAGTGTGCAGTGTCCTCACCGCGCCGCTGCCTTTGCATCAGACTCTACCTACCAGTGCTCTACCTTTCCAGGAAAGACAGTGTGCCCTGGAGCTGGATATAAGCTTGATAACAAGCAAGAATTCAGAGCTTTACAATGAAAGGAACCTGATGTTTTTTAGAGGTATCTGTACACAGACAAGTCTGGTTATAAGTGATATGCCATAAACCAAGTGAGAAATCAATCCCTGGCAGAGCTAGCACAGGTCCTTGGTCATTTAGTTTCCCACTAGAGCGTGCTGCCTCCCATGGCCAGTCAGCTGTGGACGAGCTGTATGGCTGCTTTGTTTTAAAAGTTCTGAGGAGCTCATCTGAGACTCCTTCAGAGGCTGCATCCCGCTGCACTCCACTGCAACACAAGGAGAATTCCCGCACCAAGGCAGCTTGTCTCTCAAGTTCAGTGCAACACAAGCACATCCGTGGCCCGAAACTAGAAGTTTCTCACCCAAAAAACTTGGTTTTCTTGCAGCTGGCAGTAGGAGTTGCATGGACACAAGCACCTCACATGCAGCAGTTGGAACTGGTTTGTTTCTGCTAAAATTGTTCTCATGGAACTGCTCATCCCACTCACACAACTGGGTAACAACAGGACGAAAAGGACAACTGATGAGGTACAGCCATATTCAAAAGAGGAAAGAGCTGGGGGAGGACTTAAAAAGAAAACATAAAACATATTGTAGGCAGCCTTCATAATGGTACTTGAGTATTTTTTATTCACATAACTGAGAATAACCTGGCAATTTTTAGCTTTGGAGTCACAAGGAAAAGTACAGTGTATTGAAGTTTTAAGCAGTAGATTAAAAAAAAAAAGTGGTATTTCTATTAAGAAACTTCTCTTTTCATATTGAAAGTCATAATCATGTGTGATTATGATGATTAATCACCTTCCCAGAGAGAGCCATATCATTTTTTGGGGGGTGATGTTCTCATGCCATTATTTCACTCTGAGAAGGGATCACAGACTACATGTACCAGCATTATGTTTGTTCTTTTGAAGAAAGTAACTTGTATTATTTTCAGCAGAGTGCCCCAAATAGTGACCGCTTGGAGCAGAGACTTTCATCTCAGTTGGAAGAGCCACTTTACAACTCCTGCCTACTGCCCCGCGCCCCTCTGCCTCCACACCTGACATTGCAGCTCCTCCTCAGGCAAATCTCCTGTTGATCAACACAAGACTTTTTCCGAAATTGAACAAGATCAAGTCCTTTGAACATCTTCTATAAAAGTCCTTTTCTATTCATGCAGCGTAAGTTTGATGCAATCATCTAAAAGAATACCAACACAATCATGGCTTTCAATATATGTTTTCAGAACAGCCCAGAGCTTTTGACTGCTTTATAGTAAAACAATAAATACTTTTTATACATGTAAATTGAACAAAACTGGGAGATTAGGAACTTGAAATTGCTCTGCTCCCTACATAGCACAAGTTCTAAGGTTAGAGCTCAACATAGCAATACATGCCCTACTTACACGCCCATGACTTCCATGGAGGGATAAGGTAAAAGGATAAAAACTGAAAACTGTGCAGAAGCACAATGTATATTCCTGCCAGCTCCTCTAGCTAAGGCCCTGCAATGTGTTACTTAACTGGAACATCCACAGTCCAGGCACACTTCCAACTGAAGACTCCAGCTACAACATGATGCTTAAGCACTAAAGACAATAACTGAAAACTCACAAATTGGCCTTTGTAAATAAAGGTACTTTGTGTTTTTAGGGTCCAAGCTTTGGTTTCTGGGATGTATTTAAAGCTGAAACAGCACTAAAAGACATCTTGACAAGACTTCTCCCCAAGACACAAATATCTCTTCGGATTAGTTATTTTGCTAGTGCATCTGTTATTAAAAGGTGCAGATTTCTCACTGGGTTTTTAAATAAATCATCCTGGTCTTACATCTAATCTGTACCAGACCTGGAGACAAAGAAAACCTAAGCCAATATCTACATTTTAGAAAATGGAAAGAAGGGAAAATGACCCCAGCAGCTGTAGGTACATTAGGCTGATAGGCAAAGCTTTAGATCAGATGATGAAAGGAATATAATAATGTGAGAGTAAAACAAACAAAAAAATAGGAGGCCACATGAGCTTGCCAACCAGAGCATATCTAACTAAGATGATAATCTTTTTTCTTGGCACAGGAAGCTTTGAAGATCTTCTCTGAATTTTGTCTAATTACATGAGCCAGAA
This sequence comes from Limnodromus scolopaceus, assembly GCA_028565335.1. NCBI lineage: Eukaryota > Metazoa > Chordata > Aves > Charadriiformes > Scolopacidae > Limnodromus > Limnodromus scolopaceus. The sequence goes on from JAOXNO010000024.1 coordinate 1,391,805, forward strand.
TTGACATAACCTCATCCAAAACTCTGGTCCCCAGTACTCAGAGGTGACTTTAACTTGAAGGAGGTAGAGAGAGGGTTTCAAAAGTGATGGCATAACTGGGAGTACGCTCTTATTAGAGCAGACTAAAAGAGGTTGGCTTCCACGGAACAGCAAAAGGCACGCTAAGAGGGGTATGATTATTGTCTATAAATATATGCATTGTATAATCAGTTGAGAGGAATAGGAGCTATTCAATCTAGAAAGAAATAAGAACTGAGCTATATAGATTCTAGTAAGTATGGGCAAAATTAGAACTATTTTTCTTTATATAATGAAAGCAAAAAATACGCTTTAAAAATGGAATTTGACTCATTTCTGACTATGAAAATAATACATTCACTAAACAGTATCTAAAACCATAAAACTAACACAGAAAATCTTTTCCGATAGTATAGACTTAAAGGAATCATATTTCTTTACAGCTAAATCCTAGACTTCTCCCCATTCCAACCATCATTCAGCTTTATCTATAAAGTTACCTCAGGACAGGTCAGAGAATAATTCATTAAATACTGATATGTAAGTGGCCTATTTTGGAGGTTTTAATGCTCCAGCAATTGGAGTGGAGGTTTATCCCAAAGAAAATTTATACTTCCAGGCTCTCCATGTCAACATCAGAAAAAAGCAGCAGAAGTTACACACAGAAAGAAAAGCTTTTCCTCGATGGTTTGCTCCTCTCAAGGAGAATGAAGTACAAACAATACCAGCTGAAGATGTTCAGCCAAACAGATGAGAATCATTTAGGTGAGGGCATAAGAAAACATCAGTTTGTCATTAGGCAAATAATATTTTGCTTCTTCAAATGTACATAGTTCCTAGTGCAGTAACTCCGTAGCAATTCTCAATGGCCACATCCTCCTCCCTGTGCTGTGCCAGCAGACAAAAAACCTTACTAGAGAATGCTCACTCCATCCTCCTGCAGCACAGTTCACTTCACCTGCTGTTGCCATATTTTAATTTTCCTTATTACTTCATTTTGCTGCTTACCTTGTAAATATAAGAGAGTTTAGGGCATAGCTATTTGTTTGGTATTTATTAGGGAATTAATTAGAGGGGAGTAAGAACTTCTTGCTAACTTATATTGTACAAGCTGTAATCATTATTACTTTTGCATGCTCCCAGGGTTTATGGATAAGTGCATTTTAAAAATCAAAGAAAAAAAAAAAAGAGAGATTCCCCAGATCAGAATCAGTGGGTTAATCTCTAAAGATTTAGTTTACATTCATCCACTATTAATCTGAATGCATAATATTCTTCATTATTAATTCATAAATCTCTAGATAGATCTGGGAAATTATTTTTATTAAGGTATTTGCATGTGCATGCCTCAAATTCTTCTAGTCTTGGCAGCTGTACTTGAAATTAGAATTTACACTGAATGAGGAAATATGGGTCATTCTACAAACACAACAAATATGAAGTCAATGGCTACTTGTTAGAAGACCTTGAGTTCTTGCCAAGCCACGTTTCCCAAAATATTTTGCCCTACACCACACTCAAGCCTCAATTATCAGCTACTCTCTCCTGTAGGAGCCAGCTGCTCTGGGCACGGAAGGAACACGCACAACACATAACCAAGTCGTCATTCAGCAAAAAACTTGGTGACATTCAGAAAGATGTACAATTAGGCCTTCTTATCTTTAATCAAAATGAAGGCAGCACTTTTCTTAATAGGTACTCTCTTCAGCCTACACCTTAAGCATGCTAATTGTTGTGTTCAGCATTACGCTCAGTCATGCTCTAACACACTTGTAATTTTGTATTTGTTTCACCACCTCAATATAACAGTTTGGGGGCTGTTACAACATGGGGGATTTTTTGCTATCTATGACTTGTCTCCACTTGTTGACAGCACACGCACCAAAAAAAATACATTTTTTCTCTCTTATCTGGGCACTCTTTGCTCTTTCCTGTTTATATTTTGTTCCAGTATGCAGAGTTAAATGCAAAGCAGCAATCCCAAGGTTAGCCCGGTTGTCTAATGATGTTTCCTTATTTAGCAGTTAGTTTTACTGCAATCTTCTGGTCTCTCCCCCACAAATGTTCTCAGTTCTGTTCTCTGGAGCATAATTAGTCTAAGTACCTTTCCCTCAGCAGCAGCATGCTAATACTTCTTGGCTTTTCAAAAGAGGGTTTGTCTTTTTGAAGGTGACCGAAACACATCTTAAGGGAAGTATCAAAGGGCTCAATCCTGACAGTGTACTGCAACAGACAAGTACCACCCAATTTCTTAGTGGATCTGCGTAACTGAGATAAACAAGCCTCAAAGATGTACAGCACAACACCCCAATCTCTGCATTTTGGGAATTTCTCAAGAGCAGTTTCTACGGGCACAACCAATCTGCAACCCTGAAGCGCATTTAACAACCAGGCACACGGGTTTGAATCAGTTCAGATTTCACATTACCACAAAAACTCTGTCACTGCGCGCACTTTTCCAGTGCTCTCCATTATATGACCTGGATGTCAGCTCTTTATTTCTTTGCCAAACTTTAACCATTCAGCATGAAATAATCCTGCTGGATGATTGCCTGGGCTGGAGTGGGTTGGTTGTTTTTATTCCTAAAGTAGCAGCCAGGGTGATTTTCCCAATTTCCTCAAATGTAGCTGCAATTTCTGAAATAAGGCAACTCTCTCCAAAGGAGATGAATGGGAGCCAAAATGGTTTGGAAAATATGTTTTATGCATGTTCTAAAATATCAACTAGTTCTCATATGTGGGAAGATCTAATGCCTTCCTGCTTGGAGAAATACCTCTAGATTTTAACAGTCAAACAAGTTGTCTCTTTCTACCAGACCTGTGAAAATACAGCCAAGTTTGGAGAGACTAGAACACCAGAAATTCTCAATTTGCACATAAGGAATATAAAAAAAATCATGGAGAATGTATGTTCATGTTATTAATCTCAAAATGCATAAGGAAACCAAAATGAAGTTCATTCTAGCATTTCATAACTTCTAAGTGGTTCACTTTGCTGCCTAAGTAATCTCTTAACAAGTGTCTCATTTCTTTCTAAATGAAATTTCACGTGTAATAAATTTATTTTTAAGAATCAAGTGTAAGAATTAGTGTGTCTTTCAAAGCAGGCTATGCTGCCTCTAGAATAACACCAAAAAGCGCTATTAATGGGTAAAAGCATGCTAGTTAGAAGAAGAAGAAAAAAAAAAAGCCTAGCAGACTTAGAAAATGGATGCTTTTTCAGTAATTGCATGGATTGAGAAACAGCTATTTTTGTTGACATCTTCAAAGAAACTTTTAAAGTTATGGAAAGTAAACAGAGGAAAATCAGCAAGCACAATGGGTTTTTTCCAGAAAAATGGTAGTTTGAAAACCAACAACAAAAGACAACAAATCTATTTAGGAGAACAAAGAGAAGGCCATTTGGGCAGAGGCTAGGGCTAGTGAAACCACCTACCGTGATTTTAATCCATGCACACATCAGATCAGGCATTTTACTGATGAGATTTTAATTGGAACTTGGTCACCCTTGAAAAATCCCTCCCATAACACGTAGCTAGGCTGGCTGTAAATCAGGACAGTAGGGATGATGACACAAGATACTCAAAATTAGAAACTGTGTGACAGCTAAACCCATTAAAAGATGCATGGCAGGGGAGAGTAAATAAACAGGAACTTGCTAGAAGGTCAAATTTGTATGTTTTGTGGTCAACTCCTGCAGCTTTATGATGACAATTGTGATATTTAGGGTTATATTTGGAGATATTTTTATTATTATTTGTAAGTCCAAGTTCCTGCACAGGAATTACAAGATTAAACATGGAGTGTGATGTGTAGAGGGACACACAGGATTCCAGGCGTGCATTTCCTGGTTTTTATGTGTATTCAATGAAAAATACTTTAGTCAATTAAACCAAACAGACTTTCAGGTCCCCATGATCTTTCCCCAGGTACTGATGGGCAAACTCTAGTAAGTACAGGACACATTTCACGATGTTCCCTTACTTTTTGCAGGGTGTTTTAATTTAAACCAGTGGTGGCAAATCAACAAAGCTTCTCACAGAAGGGTCAAGGGTGACTGCAGTGAACATGTTTTACTTAATAACAAGCAAGCATAAAGTGCGCATAAACCCTGGCATGATCTTTGGGTATGTGAAACAGCTGCTTTCCAGCCCTGGTTTTGGCCTCACTGGACCAGACCTAAAGGTATTAGTCAATACGACTAAGGGAATCCAACACGATGCTGCCACAGAAGAGTCTTTCCTATTATGTATGAAGTGTTAAGTAATCTTATTCATTTACTCAAGCCAATGACATTAGAGAAGTTTGTGCAACTCTAAATTTCACTGCAGAGTTTTTGCAGAGCAATTAGCTAGCACAAAGCCAAACTTTAAAAAGACATTTTGGCCATGACTCTGATGGCACCAGTTGATACGCCCTAAACCACAACTGAAAAACTTCCTAACATAAACATGGCTCTTACTGTCTTCTGATATTGTTCTCATGTATGAAGAGTTTTAAGACCTTTGCTATAAACACAGCAATCATCTTAAGAACAAACAAAAAACAGGGCAACTTGTGACCATCTGTCTTCCACATCTTCTACGTGTATTTCTATTACAAAATTTGCCTTTTCTATAACAAAGAAAATCTCCGACTCAGTATAAAGTTTTACAATATCATGTGTCTACTTCTTCAGCCTGGATTACAATCTCCAGAATCTTCCAAACCTAACTCTAAACACTAATCTGCATATCAACAGCTCTTGTAGGTATCTCAAGATGCAATGATGTGCCAGTTTCCTAAAGCAAATACAACTTTCCATTCACAAAAATTTGCTGACAGAGCTTTAATTTCTCCAAAAATCTGGTTTTACACGTCAGTCTAGATCAGAATTTACCTTTTTCAATACAGAAAGGCCTCTTAAATTCTAATGGTATTTATCTGTTCTTTAAAATACGTTTTTATTCAGGCTGATAGAGGCTTAATCTCTCTCAATAGCCTCAGTCTTTTCAAAGGGATCATTTCCCACCTCAGTTAAAGGAGAACAGAATAATGTGGCCAATTAAAAAGCTGAAGGAGCTACAGTTTTCTATTAAACTTGAAATTACCATCTAACTACAATTGCAACTATCCTTATGGATAAACAAACCCCAACCAATTATTGCAGCAGCAAACCAAATTAAGATACAGTATAAAACCAGATTAAACATGAGATTAATTTCTTCAACAAGTACGTGCCCACGATGGCAGAACTCTCCTGCAGGCTGTTTTACACAGTCCAGCGTATCCTTGTCATTACTGCCCTGAAGGACAAATATAGATCACCAGATGTTGTGAAAGCCCAAATGTTTCAAACCACAGAGCTGTTTTAGCACCAGTATGAATGGTATTTTAATATTTTTTTTCATTATTTTGAATCATTTTTGTTATGTGTTTAACAACCTAATCTGTGCTTCAGAAAGATCCTATCAGTAGCATGTCTAACCTTCACCAAATAAATCAACCAATCTAGACTTCCATTGCCCCAGATATAGTATCTACATTTGATCATCTCATAAATTATTGCTCACCTCTGATTCTCAGAAGATTTGGAATGACGCATTATCAAACAAAAGCCTAAATAATATAATATTATTATTCCACTGATGGTCTATAGTTTCCCCCCCTCCAAAATTCAGTTTTATAGAACCACAGTCTGGGCATAGCGACTTTATTTATTTCAGAAATATTGGAGGCATTTCTTTGTTTTTTCTATACTTGCCATATAGGGACAGGAATCCACACATCATCTTTTCTCCCAGCAATAAATCCCAAGGAAAGACAACAGCAAGGCAGAGAGTATTTCTCAACATCCTCTACTGCCAGATCAATTTTATTTCTGAAGAAGTGCGAGGCAGACCAAATGCCGGGCAGTATGAAGGAACAGGAAAGGCTCACTTCCTGAATGGATTTAAAAGGGAAAATTTGGAAACAGCAAGAGAATTACCATTTACTTTGGCTACATAAATCCTCCTAGAGTTTCCCTGGAATACAGGAATCCTCCCCAGGATTGTCTTAGCATGTTTCTGCATTCAGCAGCTGCTACAAAAATGGTTTCACTTCAGGAGCAGATGCAGCAATTCCTCCTGAGCTATCCCATAAAAACCATCAAAATACGTCCTGTACAAGAGTGGTATACATGCTGATGGGGCAAGCCCGTCTTGAATGCTGCCACCCAGGGCTCACGCTATTAACAGCGCACTTTGAGCACTTGCATCGTGCTCCTCGGCTCACTACTGCTGGGACTGATGCAAACCTTGGGACAGCTTCCCAAGCTGCTAGAAGAAATGCAGCCCACATCTTTCTCTACGAGTCCGGGAACCAGCCGTGTGCTTGGAAATAAAATGTGTCCTATGGGCATGTAGAATCATCACTTCTCCCTTTACACGTGCGTGTAGCAACTCCCTGTTTCTCTTCTCTTCCAACCTCAAAATTAGATTGTTTCCAGAATGCTAGAGGTTATACAAACAGAAAAAAAAAGAACCCTTGTTTCTGATACCTGTTAGGAAAATGGATTTATTTCTACAAATTATGGTAGTAACTGCCGCTCACCATAGGCCTTCATACATCTGGCATTTTAACAATTGTATACTATGCATGCCAGTTAACATATGTCTCATACATTATGGAGTCAATATCCCGCCCCATGTAAATCTCAAAGTTCAGCATGCCCCAAATTAAATTCTGTAATGACTTCTAAAGACAACAGTACAATCTGTAATGTCAATACTACACTGTAGTTCATGGTTATAATTTTTAGGTCAATAATTCACCGCAGTCTACTAAACTTAGTACTGGCTTCCTCAAGAGCGCTAAAATAAATGTTTAAAAGGTTCCCAATAGTGTATTTATAGTTATCTATAATTAGCTCTGCAGCATCACAGAAATACATCACAGAAATTGTATCTATAAATCAGACCACAATCTTCATTTCACACTTACTCTCTGAGGACTGGGGTAAACAATTACAAAATCTCCTCTAGATCACGATAGCCTTAATCCACAGCACAGTCTGCACAGTCAGCGACACTCCTTGGACTACATCAAGAGTTTGAGCAGAAGCTGAAGACTGATTCCTATCTAAGAAATAAAAGGATAGCTTCTAATTAGAAAAGCACTTGATCCCACCTTGTAATTCAGCCCCAGCAAGCTGCTGAGAGCGCTCAAGTCTTTGGCCTGTAGTTGTCACAGAAAAGGACTGGCCACAGGACAGTACCAGATTAAAGAGGTGCAAAGGGGGAAGCGTCCCTACCCCAGTTTGCACAGAATCTGACAGAGGTCCACCATGCAGAAGTCTTCTCCTTACTGTGGCTGCTTGCCCTACTCGGATGTAACCTGCTGGGTGACCTATAAGCCCGGTTCAAGAACGAGTCAGTAAAACAAAAGTACTGGTTTGCAGTAGAAGGATCAAGAGCAAGTGTTAGCTTGGTTACCTGTTTTACCTCACACTGTACTATTTTATAAAAAAAAAATACATACAGGCAACCAGGACTTCTGTGATGTGCAGAAGTGCTGGCTGTAATCTGTAATCTGTGGTGTTTGAATGCTTTCAGAAGTTTGTCTCTACCTTTGGAATCGATATGAGCTCCACAAAAAGAAAAAAAGAAAAAGAAAAAAAAAACCCAACCCTAGCTGGCAAATGCTGATGTACAGGAGCTCAAATTATACAGCACACTGCTGGATTCCTTTTTTTTTTCATCTATATGCCAGGAACAATTGACCTAAGGCAAGACTTTTTTATTGCACCTTTTGGCAGATCCAGTCAATATCCATTATTTACAATTACAAATTTACAATGCTTTTCGTGTGTGTGTGTTTCTGCTGCAGTATCTCTGTCTGATTGTCAAGTCCAGAGAGGATTTCACCTATAATTATTCAAAGTGATGCATATACAAGAGAGAAAAATAATACTAGTGAGTATGCAATGACATTCCTAGCAGCACTTCTGCACGATATCTCTCTAAGCAGAAAGTACATGGCAAGCTAGGACTGAAAAACCACTATGTGGGCTTGAGATGCTTTTTTCATGTTTCCTTCAGTAATTCAACATTCTTTGTTTGCCTAATCTATAGCAACAGGTAGACGCCTGGACCTGCACTTGCAAAATCCCACTTCTACCACGGTGCAGCACAGAACCAACATCACAGATCTTGCTTAGGAAACATAATTAGAGCCCCCTATGCCCATGTTTTAAGCAGAGCTCTTGCAAATAACATCTGAGACCTCAGAAACAGGGAGGGGGGAAGCACAAGGGAATTTTGCCTCCTTGGTGCATTTGCTCTGAGCAACTGGCTGGTGCGTTAGTGACACGATGGTGCTGTTATCCACACTCTGCACAGCACTGCAGGAATGGTTTGGGAACAATCCTGGACTGGGGGACCATCAAGGACCAGGAGGAAGCAGAAGAGCCCAGGGAAGAGACAGTGGCGTAAGTGGTTGGCAAAACATAAATTATTTTGTTACCTACTTCCAGAACTTCATCTCTGCTGAAAAATCCCAAACATCAACAGGGAAAAAAAGCCTAAATAACATTAATAATTTTTAAGGCATTGTAAAAAAAAAAAAAGTCAAATGTTTTGGATGAAGGTGAAAAAAAAAAATCTTTAAAAATTGATGTTGTCCTTTTAAATAAAAATATCCAACATATCCCTACAGCCAAGCTCCTCTTTCCCTTCCAGACCAAGAACACAAAGCCTATGAGTCTGCCGCCCAAGAGCAATATACTAATGACAAGCAGTGAGGAGGCACCTCAGCCACCTGCTAGAATAAAGAGCCCCAGAAGAAAAAGCCCATGCTCTGCACCAGCGTGACAGGGACAGCAGGGCTGAGGGACAGCACCAGCTGCTGTTCGAGGACCCGGCGTAAGCATGGACCTGCTGCCTCCCAAAGTTAGAGTTCAAAAGTTAAACTCAGCTTGACTCAACTGAGCAGGAGGTTATGGAGTTACAGCTGACAAAGTTTTAACATGACATTTCAGCAGGGTGACAAACCTATAATAAGCTGATAGGGTTTGTCATATGACAAATCCATCTAATGGCCACAGGTCCCGACCTTTCCCTCTGGCTGAGGGCAGATTACAGTTTATTGCCCAGCTACATCTGTGCTTCTCTCTTCTGCTCCTAGGACAGCCAAAACTTTTTCTACAGAAAGGTGAAAAAGAAGAGTGAGGGGGAGGCAACGCAGTTTCAATATCAAATACACGACATGAAACACACTCTGTCTGTACTTGCTTTCAGGGCTCTTTGCAAGTAACCATGTCTTGATGCATCTCCCTTGCTTTCACTCACGGCACGCTCCTTTTTGCGCACATCTTCTACCCAGTGATAAGAGTAAGGCTTATCACTGGCTGGAATTTGCAAACGCACCGAGTGTGGGAGTTGCTCAACTCCCTCTGGAATAAAGGGTATAAGTACTAGGAGTGCTAATGGAGGAAGGCGGCCAAAAATAATTCCTCTGAGACATAAACTTGTATGAATTACCTATCCTGCTAGGACTCTTAGAGGACAGAGGAGCTTTGGCAAAACTGCACTTTGAACATCTCTTTCTAAGCCAGCATAGCAACAAAATTAGTGCAAATGAATAATGGCAGACCAAAAAAAGCTTCAGTAATAGAATTTTGCTATGCGCTACATCCAGTACAAATGTGTGCATTCTGTTCTGAAACGCATCTCTACTAAAAAAGCAAAGGATAGCTTTTAAACCCTATTTTAACACTTCTTTGCACATCCCTTCTAAGGATGAAGGGTCAAATATCGCCCAGTTTTTGCACCCCTTGAGCAAAACATTGCAGGGTGACATAGAGCTACACAAATAACTTTACTGTTGCTACGTAATCAAAAGCCGCAGCAGAGTTCAATACCTCATACAGTGTTCATGCAAGGATTATAGGAATCGAAACTGGAAGAAAAAATTGCTCCTCAGCAAACATGGGAATGAACTAGTGTAGTGCTACAGATTCCTGAAATCCTGTGCAAGATTTACTTATTCTAACTTAAACAGGTGATGGAAGGAAATGTACTGCTAGTTTATTCCTGTGTGTCTCACCGATGCCAAGTCTGAGCAGCTCCTCAAACTGTGTGAGAACCAGGTTGATGTTCAGGCTAAACTGGGCTGCAAGACACCTACTCCAGGCAAGCAGGACAGCTCACGGCTTCTCCAGAAAAGAAGCCACCGCACACCCACAGACTGCCAGTTAGGCTTCAAAGCTCAGCTGAGAGCACCCACCAGTCCTGTCCCTGCTTCCACAGGCAACATAACCTGATGATCTCAGTCTCACTCCAACTGGAAAAATAAAAGGTCACACAATCTGGGGAGACAAGCATTTGAGCAGGCTCTTGTTGACATACTGAGCTGACAGATCCCATAATTTCCTTTTATTTTTGTTTCTGCTGTCTGTAGTTAAGGATTCTCTGAATTTGTTTAAAAACAAAAAGGAAAAGGTAATATATTACTCCTAGCTTGTTGCGGATAAGCTGAATGCTGAGGAAATGCTAAAGGTCAAAAAGCCTTAATTCCCTACTCAGCTCTGGAAGCCCTGCCAGGCCTGCCTCCTGGCTAACAATGTCCCTACCTAAGATGCTGCCTGTAATTCCACAGGCAGGAATCACTCACCTCTCGCTGCAGCTCCCATTTGATTTACTCCCCCTTGGTCTCTATCCTCTCGCCCCTCCAGAAGACTTCTTCCTTGGCATCCCCTCCTCAGGCTTGCCATTTCCTAACCTTGCCAAGCCACTGCTTGTCTATTCCAAGTTGTTTGTACATTTACAAAGGTGACAGTGTGACCTCTTCTAAAAGCCAAGACAAACCCGCACTTCTCCTCCATGTGTGCTGCATGTAGTATCAGCCTGACTTGCTGGCATGGCCTCCTCTTCCCTGAGCTACTGATTGCTGCCCACTAGTGTCCTCTATCCCCATGCAGCAACGTTTGGTGGATTTGGCTGCTGCCTGTGGGGTTTAAGGGAAGGTTGCGCACAATTTACTGATGGCTTCTTGCAGGACCGGGTTAAGCCAAAAGCAACCTCACCAATGCAGAGTGAAAGGCATCACTCACACACAGTGGCCAAGCAGCAGCCTTTTCAGTGTACGAGAAGAGCTCTAAGTCCCAGTAGACTCCTTTGGGCTTGAATTTCCAAAGCTATTCAGCCAGCACTTTCAGCCATATGCTCCTTAAAATGAGAGCTAGAAGTTATTACCATAGCTAATTATGACACCTAAAAGACACCTTCCCCTCAGCACACTGCTAACGCAGTGCAGGGCTTCTAGTCCACAGTGGTAGACAGGAAGGAAGGGGAAATTTAGGACCCAATTTCTATTTCTCCTTTTTCAGATATTTGTTAAAATTTGCTCTAAAATCAGCAACAGAAGTGTTACTTTTAGGGCCATTCTCTTTTTAACAAACACAAGAGCTGTTATAAGTCAGCACTAAACATAAGCATAATATTAAGCATATATTTACAGAATTAATACTAGATGCTATGCCAGCCTATATATGGGTAGGGTCTAAAACGCCTCAATAGGTTAGATGGGAATTTTAGAAACAGACATTTGTTGTCAGTGACAGCCTGGCACTCTGCGGAGTGTAATAGCTGTGCTGAATACGTGTGGGAGAATACAAAGTTACAGCTTGCAATCTGGAGCTCCTGCTTCCATTTATCTGCCACTCCCTTTCTTGTAGTTTCCTCTCCCTCTTAATATTCCCATTTCTGGAGTATCAAGTGGAAGCGGTCAGGCTAGCAGTAGCTGTGCTCAGAGGGACGGAAAGATTCCTGTCCCACAGAAAGAACAAAAAGGTCCCCTAAGGCTGAGCTGTGAGCAGGGCACTACACATCTGCTCCACACTGTCAGCAGCTGGAGACCACCTTCACCTCCCCGTCCTCTCCTCACTAGGCTCCTTGTGGGCTGTCCCTTCTCCAGGGACAATACCTCCCCATGACTGATGGTGGGCAAGAAACCTCTCCTGTCCTCAGTGAACAGACCTTTTGACATCTGCTCTGCCTTTGCTGACTTCGGGAAGCTTTGCAGCAGTAGTGCTGTTGAGGTGGGTGGTTTTGCCTTTTTTTTTTTAAACGGAGACCCTTAAACAGCTATAGAGTTTTCATTTGGGCGGTGATACTCTGAGGTTCGATTTCACTTTAAAGTAGCTACAGCAGCCAAACAGATTTGCTGGCAGCCATTCATGTCACTCGATACACCGCAGTAACATTCTCTGCCAGAAATTTCGGCTGCACAGAGCCTGTGCTGGGTTCGTGCGCACAAGGTAGGATTTCACAAATGACCCTTCATGCAAATAAAATCTCCTTCCCTCTTACAAACCCAAATGTACTGTTATTTCAGGTCCAGGATGTTCACCCTGACCATAATGAAGTGCCTCAGGTTAATTTAGCATGTCCTTACACATTAAGGTGTAGCAAGCACATCTTTTGACTGACCAGCACACGTGAGCAAGAGATGGAAAGACAAGGCTATTAAAAGACCGTCTCCTGTGCCTGCCCTCTTCTGCAATTTCTATGTACTTTTGGGGGGTTTGGAGCAAGAAGAGAATGAAGTTTATTTCAGAACATTTGCTTGGAAAATAGGTAGGGCAAGGAAAAAGCAGATTTCCGTTTTAAATAAAGATCTTATGTAGACATCTTCTTTTAATGCTGACTGAATGTTTTCTATGAGAAAATAATAAACACTATCTTATCCTTTCTGCTTCTTTAAAGCAGCTCTTTTCCTTCCAGTTGCTGTTTTGCAGAATTAATATGTATTTCCTCACAAAACTCTTGCTACTACTAAAGACAAGTTCAGATGCTAATGTGCAGCAAATGACAGCATGTGGCTGCACTTGAATTCTGAAAAAAAGGAAATCATAGAATCATAGAATCATAGAATTGTCTAGGTTGGAAGAGACCCTTGGGATCATCGAGTCCAACCATCTACCCTAATCTACAAAGTCATCCCCTACACCATGTGCCTTAGCACTGCATCTAAACGGCCCTTAAACACAGCCAGGGATGGTGACTCCACCACCACATTTGTCCTCCCACAACCAGGCAAGCCAAAATAATTTGGGGGTTAACTGTAAACTGCACATATTTTAAAAACAAATATGAAAAAATACTTTTGGTTTATTTAAACCAGTGGTGCATGTTGTGGACCATCAGCTTCAACTTCTAGCCTCTGCAAGCTTTTTGTTTAGCCACAAGGGAGAAGAGCAAGTTATTTCTTTTTGTAGGAAAAAAAGAAAAATAAACAACCCCCTCCCACTCCTCCTCACACACACCAGAAGACCCAAAAACCAAACAAACAAAAGCCCCAGAGAAAATCAACATTAAAAAAAATAAACAAGCATAAAATTCCTTAAAATATATCACCTTTGAAGAGAACATTTGGCAACCATTTCAAAATAATAAACGGGGACACGCAACCCATGCTGTATCTCCTCCCTTTACAGAAATAAATTGAGAGATCCTGTGACACTTGAGAGATCCATCAGCAAAAAAAATCAGCAGGGCTTTTGCATCTGGGTGTGTCTGCAAAGACCAAGGTCATTAGACCTACAGTGTTGGTTGATTCTGCCATCTTCAAAGACATTTAATATTGTTTGAATTGTAGCTCAGTATTTAAAGTTGGCAAGTCACATCTTCTAAACTTTCCAGAATGTCACTTAAATTAGCTGCAAAAAAAATAAATTAACGTTTTGGATATTCTCCATCACCACTAAAAAAATACACATCCAGGGCTCCATCTATATGACACCTCATGTTTTATAGTTGTGTCCAGTGATCCAAGAAAATCTTTAAACAAGCTTGTGTATTAAAAATCTGACTGTTACATAATTATGGGACTGCAGAAATTAGGTCTTTAAACAAAACACCAAATAAGAAAAGGTGTAGGCTATACTATAACTTCATAGGATCTATGGCCATCTGAAGGAACAGGTGAAACCAAAAGTAAAAATAACAGCACCTCTGAGATCAAGGGAAATTACACCACTGATTTCAATAGGACTAGGTTTTATCTTAGAAGGGCAATGAAGCTGGTGAGGGGTCTCGAGCACAAGTCTTATGAGGAGAGGCTGAGGGAGCTGGGGTTGTTCAGTCTGGGGAAGAGGAGACTGAGGGGAGACCTTATCGCGCTCTACAACTACCTGAAAGGAGGGTATAGAGAGGCGGGGGTCGGTCTCTTCTCCCAAGTTACAGATGACAGGACAAGGGGTAATGGCTTCAAGTTGCGCCAGGGAAGGTTCAGGTTAGACATTAGGAAATATTTCTTTATTGAAAGGGTTATCAGGCATTGGAATGGGCTGCCCAGGGAGGTGGTAGAGGCAGCATCCCTGGAGGTATTCAAGAGACGAGTTGACATGGTGCTTGGGGATATGGATTAGTGTTGGATTGGTGGGGTTTTTTTGTGTGTGGTTTTTTTTTTTCATTGGTTGGACTAGATGATCTTGAAAGGTCCCTTCCAACCTAGGTGATTCTGTGATTGATATTGTCTGCCCAAATTTCATTTCTTTTGTGTTAGTCGATTATGCCTTGGCATCTTGCCCTCCTGTTGCAAGTCACAATTTGTAAAGAAATTTTCAAGGTTAGAAAAAGTGTAAGGAAATGATATTTCCTACCACTAAACAAAAATCACAATGAAGTATTACAGTAGCTTTCCCAAAAGTGCACATTGATCACTCTTCTGATAAGAAAATGTTAAAAATAAAATCAACAGGTGACTCATTTGCCTTTTCCCGCAACCCATAGCAGCACAGCCCTCCCCCAGAGAGATGCTCTGACCCATAATACGACAGCTGCATTAACATCTCACCATCTGTATTTTCACATGGGTGCTCCAGAGCAGCTGCCCCAAAGATGCCTTCGTCACATGAAACAAGCCTAAGCGGAAAGCAGGTGTAATTGGGAAAAAGTACATGGCTGAATTCAGTCAGTAAATGATCCTCTTCTAAACACAAGGTACATTTGTCTGCTCTACAGGATAATCATCATCATCATCATCATAGTATGTCTCGGAAGAAATTTGGAGTCATATCTTGCTGTCTGTTTTGCAAACAGAGTTAATGAGAGTCATGTGGATAATGTTTTTCATTAAATTGAGGATATGAGCCTGATTCAACTCCACTGAAATCAATGGGAGTCTTCCCATTCATCTTAATGAGGCTGAATCAACTTTTATAACACTACAGTGCAAAAGCCTTCACTCCTTCTGCCTCACAGAAGGTATCTGCTATTTTCAGAAGAGTCTAAGGACAATTTTACCGCATAAAACATTAGACAGATCAGGTCAGGAGAAAAGAATGCACATTCATGAGACAGTAAGAATGACATATGACAGTAAGAAATATCTACATAGTATTCTTACTCTTTTTTTCAAGATTATCTTCATACGAAATGAATCAGGGATTCTTAAACCTGATCTGAAAAACCTCAGAAGGTACTGACAGAGAAGTACTGAGCCTATGTGGGATATGTGCCGAGAACTGAAGTGTAGCAGTCTTGCATTTTTATATAAAGCAGTGTTCATATTATGAATGTAAGGAAAATAACATGCAGTATTTTTTAAAAAGCTAAAGAAACTGCATAATTTTTTCCGAACAGAAACAACCTGATTAGTTTCAAGCACTCATTTACAAGAAAAAGCAAAAACAAAAGGAAAACAACACTCTCCCCAAAGTAAGTTCTGCAAATGATGTATTTTAACAAGTATATAAACTATATTCAGGGAAGGCAAAAGGATTCCACCTCCAACAAAGGACTCCTGTGTTCTCATTACCCTTGTGTAAGGGCAGCAAGTGTCAGCATCTCCATAGATTAATTTTTCTGAGTATTTTTTATAGCTTTTTTAGGTTTTATACTAAATAAAGTGAAGGTGATGGCAGGCTGCATCAGACCAAAATATGTCAGGAAAAGCTGCAAGGATGGATAAGATTGTTATTATTTGTACGACAGCAGGGCCTGGAAATGCATGCTATGCTCAGTGCTGTCACTGGGTAGGTCCAATGCAAACATGCTGCAAAACAGATCCTAATCATAAGAACACAAATTACAATGATGCTAATTTAATAGCTGCCAAATGGATATAGATTTGGAATTAAAATAATTTTTACTTAACTGTTGACTTCTAGCTACTTCAATGGCAGCTCTACCACTCCTGACAAATAAATCTTGTCACCAACTTTGAGGAACTTCCCCCCTCCCTAGTTTTCTGCATTGTTAGCAAAGACATCTATATTATTTTTACTACTTATGTGTTTTCCTTGTAAACTGCATGCATTATGCCAACCCCACCTCCCAGCCCTTCAGAAGCTCTGCACTTCAAAAGGACAGAAACCCTTCTTGTGGCATCCATGCAACTTCTGTTAGAGTTAATGGGGGTTTTGTATCAGAAGCTCATTGGGGAGGCTGCTCTAGCTCCTTGCCCATTTCCTGTAGGCATTTGGGGATGCAATTCATCTTGGTCTAGTGCGTCGTCAACTTTTCACAGTTCTAATTACCTTATTATCTGCTTCACTACTCCAGTCAAGCCTTTTTGTTTTCTACAGCGCCTTTCAGCATCCTATTGCTCATCCTAGGGAATACTTTTTTCACCTTTGTTTCCTCCGTGCAAAAAGCAGCGCAGAGAAACCAAGTGAACTTGCTCAGTGAACTTCCCAGCTCTTGCCCTGCTGCAAGCCTGAAGGCACATGCTAATTAGGCAAACGCCAGACAGATCACATCTGATGCCTCATGCTTTGCTCTCTCCAGCTGATTGCCTTTTTATCAGCACCTTCAGTCATCCTCTGCTTGCTTTCTTTTTCAGGTCTTCGTGTGCCTGTCACTTCACAAAGAATTATTTTAATAAGAAGTATCTGGAGACAGTCAGGATGGAAACAGATCTGAAAAAAGTAAGAAACTGAGTACAGAAAGAACCGCAGAGGTGGTGACATCAGAATTCCAATTCTGGGTTTTCATGGCTAAGAATAAGCTATACATGCTATCAGAAATATCAAAAAGCTCTCTGGAAGGCAGAACATTAAGGATCCACCAAAAAGACAACTGATTTCTATTTGCAGTTTACACCCTTAAAGACAATCACTTCCCTTGCATCTATACAGTTATAACTAAAAAGGTTCAGATCTTCTCTACTCTGGATTAAAATGCAGAGAAGATGAGTCTACACCTTGTGAAAACGGATTCTGGCCACTGGTTCCAGCAGTGAGCCTTTCTCCTATCACTCTCTCCTCACAGTTCTTACTTCTAACCCAGAAAACTGTTTTCTCCTTTTCTCCCCGACCTTTCTGTGTCCCCTCCAAATGTAGCACTGTCAGCCAGAAGACCAGGCTTCAGCTCTGTTCCGCCATAAGCCTTCCCTCCTATGATACCAATACTCCTGAGGCATGCAGTACACCCCCAGTTAATTTACTCAGCTTTCAGTTTACAAAACATATGCAAAAAACACGTCTTGGCAAGAAAATAGAACCACCACTATTCTGTCAAAGGCAATTAAACTCACAAGTGCAAGTCAACAATTTCCCCTCTTCCCCCCAAAAAAAAAGAACGGGATTGAATCCAAAAGACTAAAGCCAGCATTTGACTCAGCACACCTTTCAGGAAAGAAGAATAATCCAGCTTGATGGCCATGTACCATGCTGAGGTTACACTGCGAGCTGTCAGCACAACCATCTTTCTATCCTTACATCTTTCTATTCCTGTTGACCAGGAAGCACCAAACCAAGAACACAATGAACATGGGTCTCCACATTGTCAGTGGTACAGAAGAATGTAAAAATATTTCCAAGAAGCTACAGACAAAATCCTGGTACATAAACACACAAGGCTCAGCACATCAAGTATATAAAGAATACTAGTTTCCAAAATCTTAACAAATATCTTCACTGTGACAAGACGCACATGAACCTACAACCTGCTCAGTCCAGTCTTCAAGCGCACAAATTCAACAGGATCCTGACCAGCTACTTTTAAAACAGCTCAGGTCCCATTTTAAGATTATTTTCAAAAGGTCCCCCCTTAGCAGACTGAGGTCTTCTGAAAATGTTGATTTTGGTGCTAATGTGACCCACTAACATGTGCAGATTGTAAATCCCACCTTCTCTTGCTTAATCTGAAATTAACGAGAGCCTGGTACTGCTGTAGATGGGGAGAGCTCTTCATCTGAAGTTGTTTCATGTCCAGTCACTGCTGATAGGCCAGCCAGGGAAGCTGCCACGGCAGCAACCCTGCAGTGCAGGTGAGGGTAATGCTGAAAATCCAGCCCTATTTTCGGGTGCCAAAATCCTTACAGATTTTCTGAAAGGCAGCTGATGGACTGGAAGGTACATCAAGATGGAGGGTTATCTTTGCCTCTATTTTCCTCTGTGTTTGCTTCCAGCAAGCACACCTAACCTCCTGTTCCCATGATTTGCTACTTCTACACGTTAATTGCACCTATTCTTTCTTTCTTCTGTTTACCTTTTCATCTGCTTTCTTTGGCATTATTTCAGTCATCCAAACAGCTGATTTCCTTCCTTTATCAAAAAGTGCCCTTCCTTTCTTATCCACACAGTCCTAAAACACACAGCTCTGAAAAGCAGCAAGGTTTGTGGGCAGAGGATTTGATTCTGCTTTCTTTGGTTTATTTGGGTTTTGTCTTCAATCACCTCTCTCCTGCTCTAGAAGCAGAACGTTGTCAAGGGGGATCTGTGGGATCAGATCTCTGTCAACGAGAGTACATTTCCTGCTGGATTCCTCAAGCCAAAAAAAAAAAAAAAAATCAAAGGGGAAAAGCCACGCAAAAATAGATTTTGATCTTTGGATTAAGTGAACAGCATCAGTCCTCTTATGGGATGGGAACCAAACAACAGCTCAACAAAGCCCTTAAAATAAGTTACAAAGGAATATAGCCTTTAATACAGAAAGGCAGCCATACCAGCATGATGGAAGGGAATAAAGCGAGCCAGCTACACCCCAAAGGATGGCTGCTGCCACAGAAAGAATTCAGACTTGGAATAAATTACAGGATTTTGATCCCACCCATGGCCAGCACTTCCAAAGCATTCAACACTCACCACTGGGACCAAAATTTCAAAAAGGGCTCAGTCAGTTCTCATTTAGGCTAAAAAAGAAGTAGCCAAATTTTTCAGAGAAAAACATCTGGCAGTGAGCTATTTTAACATCTATTTAGAAGAATCTGGTGTTAATATATATTTCTCTCATTACTCTGCATCTCTCCTGAGTTTGCTGATTTGACATCATCTTTCAGGTATGTTCAACATCCACTCAGTTAAACTTTTCTGTTAGCTCCTTTGCAGCTGTTTCACTTCTGGTCTCACATCCTCAGTCATTATTCTCTGAATTACTAGCATTGCTCTCTCCTTTGCAGGCTTACATGCGTTTTGAATCTGGAAGCAAGCCAAGGCTAGCTGCACATGCATACCTCCCTGTTTATTTCCTTTTTAATGGGACACAGCCCTTGGTGCCCAAGTAGTGAAATCCTTGCATTATCTCACTGACCTTTTTGCATCTTTAAAGATGTTATTTTGTAGTTTGTGCAAATAACACAGCAGAGTTCATAGAGATTTGTGTTGTCTTTCCCACATCCTTACCTCTCCCGTAATATGGCCCCCTCAGTGGTCATCTCATAATCAATGAATGCCATAGAGCTAACCCAGCCTATTCCTGTTAGACACAAATGCTGCAGCAGTAAACAGGGAAAAAAGTATTTTGGTGTGATGCATAAAGAAGAACTGTATTATATTGGAGTGAATTGTGAATGCTAGAAGAGGCCTAGGCCACAGCAGCAGAAGCGGAGAAACCACTGCACTGGGTAATAAAATAAGAGACAAGAGAAAAATATGAGAATGCCTGTACATAGTGCTACGTTCTTCAAGTGTCCTTCCCATCCTCTTGGGAGCCTGAGGCATGATGGGCTCTGGGACAAACAAAAGAAGGCGGCAAAGGATGCCCACCTTAGGGGAACTACTGTTGAAGGGAAGGACTGCGTACCACTTGAAATCATAGAATTGTCTAGGTTGGAAGGGACCTTTCAGACCACTTAGTCCAACCATCAACCTAACATTGACAAAAACAATCACTAAACCATATCTCTAAACACTATGTCTATCTATCCTTTTAGATACCTCCAGGAATAGTGCCTCAACCACTTCCCCAGGCAGCCCATTCCAACGCTTAATAACCCTTTCAGTTTAAGAATTTTTCTAATGTCCGACTTGAACCTTCGCTGGAGCAACTTGAGGCCATTTCCTTTTGTCCTATTGCCTGTGATTTGGGAGAACAGACTGACCCCCGCCTCTCTTCAATATCCTTTCAGGCACTTGTAGAGAGCGGTAAGGTCTCCCCCTCAGCCTCCTTTTCTCTAGGCTGGACAACCCCAGCTCCCTCAGCCTCTCCTCATAAAGACTTGTTCTCCAGACCCCTCACCAGCTTTGTTGCCCTTCTCTGGACCCACTCCAGCACCTCAATGTCTTTTTTGTGGTAAGGG
>JAOXNO010000024.1:1412406-1460550 GCA_028565335.1 Limnodromus scolopaceus
TGCCAGGCAGCTCTCCAGCCACTCTTCCCCAAGCCTGTAGCACTGCCTGGGGTTGTTGTGACCCAAGTGCAGGACCCAGCTCAAGGCCTTGTTCATCCTCATACCATGGGCCTTGGCCCATCGATCCAGCCTGTCCAGATCCTTCTGCAAAGCCTTTCTACCCTCAAGGAGATCAACGCTCCCACCCAACTTAGTGTTATCTGCAAACTTACTGAGGGTGCACTCGATCCCCTCATCCAGATCATTTATAAAGGTGTTAAAGAGAACCAGCCCCAATACCAAGCCCTGGGGGACACCACTCGTGACCAGCTGCCAACTGGATTTCACTCCATTCACCACCACTCTCTGGGCCTGGCCTCCAGCCAGTTTTCTACCCAGTGGAGAGTACTCCCATCCAAGCCATGGGAAGCCAGTTCCTCCAGGAGGATACTGTGGGAGACTCTATCAAAGGCCTTACTAAAGTCCTGGTAAACAACATCCACAGCCTTTCCCTCATCAACCGAGTCACTTTGTCATAGGAGATCGGGATTGATCTTGGCAAGGAGGCCACTTGGCTTGTGAGCTGTGGCTGCTAGCCATCATGGATGGGACAACTGTATGAAAACTGTGTGAGATTCAACCCAAAGATGATTTTTGATGGCCTCTCCCTCTGCAGCTGGAATTGCTGAACAGTAACTGGCTGGCTGCAGTGCCAGCCTCATAGGAGATGGGGCCTTCTGGAGCACTCACACTGAGCCGCTGTTAAAAAGGAAAGATAGGTTTATACTTACAACGTAAGACTAAGATTCAGGATATTAACAGTCATTTTCTGTCTTTGCTGAATCCATGGTAGGACTGCCATAAGACCACTAATTTGCACTATCTTTCAGACTCACTTTCATAGGATGAAACTATTTTCTTCAGTTGCAGACTTTGCTTTGTCATTTAAGAGTTTGCCTGTTTATTATTCCAGAATAAGGACTAAATTCTCTGCTTGTTTGGAACTTCCTATCTACAAATGAAATAAAAATAATATGAAATTTTAAAAATATATCAGAAGAAGCTGTGTAACTCAGTACTTTACAAGAACAACACTTTAAATGACAGAGATTTCATTTTTGTGCCAGAATGTAAATTCACCCAATTCAGGAACACACCTCGATGCTGTGATTATGTTCTAGTAAAATCTCTGCCATTCCTATGCAAGTTTTTAGTTCTGTAATATTAAATAAGGCTCTTATTAAAGATTTATCACAACCTGTCCCTTTGCAGATTTTTGTGGCCATGTACTGCAAAGCTGGAGAAGCACAACAAAAATAAAGTAGCTGCTGTAATGCTAGCCGTGCTTCCTCTGAGTTCCAAAATATCTTCTGACACCAAGCTTGCCGTGTAACAAAATACAGAGCTATTTCTATTTAAAACTCCTAATGATCCATTAAATTAGTGTGTGGAATGAGGAGGGAAGGGGATGGGAAAGCACTAAGGTTTTGGGTGTGGGTTTTTTTCTTTCATAAACATCAATGTGAGTTATAGTGTAACTAAAAAAAAAATTCGCCAAACCTTACCTCAAATTTCAAATGACATTTCTGTGAATGTAAAAAAAAAAAATTATTCTGCTACAGTGGAGGGATTCGATGCATAAATATTATTCTGGAGCAAAAGATGAAAATTTTCTCTGACCTTTTTAAGTCGCTACATTATTGAGGACCAAAGAAAAAATAAAACCAGACTCAGAAGTAAAATAAATGTACACAAAAAGGCTTGACAGAACTACAGCCACTGACTAATAAATAGCAGGAACTACATCAAGACAGGAGGATGGTGCTTCCTTACACTGCAGTTATTTTACATCTGATCCAACCGCATGTCAAAATAAAAATAAAATTGTCACCTTTCAGTCTGAAGCAATGGTGAAATTTCCCCATATAATTCTAAAGAATCTTCCTGTACTGCCGTTGAACTAATGTGAAATGACTACTCTCAAAGCTGGCATCGTTGCTAGGAAAGCAACTGTGAAAACCTAGAAATCTGCAAACAAAATGTTAGAGCAATCAGAGCCACGAAAATGCTCAGAAAGGAAAGGCCTGTTTCTTAGAAGACTAAGATGAAGAAAGGCAGCTGTGAGTAACTGTTTCAGGTGCACATGGAGAGTTGTATGCATTTCATGTGACATCAGTGGGACAGACTTCTTGCCTCTGGGACCACCATGAAGGTCCCCATACTCCAGAGATTTCAGTTCGATGCCATAGAATTTCTACCAGATATTGAACAGTAGTTTTCTGTTAGAAAATACACACCTCTTGTTCTTAATCTTTATAGAGGGAGCTGATTAAGCTTCTCTCCCAAATCTAATTTAGTACTGCATACTTACAAAATAAGTCACAATTTTATTTTGTTATAAATCAATAGGGATTATAGGACAAATAATCAGATGAAACATGAAGAACACAATTTGCACAGCAGAATCCTGATACAGTAAACCTCCCCATTAAGGGGTAAGTTGTGCCATGGGAAAAGGAGGTGCGCTTCTGGCCGGCTTGTATTCGTAGAGAGGGACAAAGATGGACAAAACCTGCCATTTTTATTCAGGACAAGGAGGCGGCAGCAGAACATGTGGACCAAAAGTATTCTGGCAGTCCATATCTGGACTACACAGTATTGGCTTTGTAAATTACCCTAAGACTCTTAAATCAATAGTGGCAGAAGGATTCAGCTACCCCAACAGCATCTCTATTGCTCTATTTTACAGCTATGCTATATCAACTATCACTAAATTACACACACCTCCCAAAAAAAAAAAAAATTAAAAAGATCCCTGAATATATACAAATTCCTGGATTATTTAAGGATCTTTGGAAGGTCCTACGTGAGCGGCAAACCTAATCAGAGTAGTCAGGAGCTAGTGCCAATTCCCTAAGCACCTGGTTGGCTTTCATTCACAGGACCATTCACCCCGTGATGAAAGATGAAAAATTTCAAATGAGATTTGAGGCTCCTCAGAGAAAGCCCTATACTAAATGAAAAGAAAGGACAAAGATAGCACTTACTATTTTTGAGATCCACACCTATTGCTTTCCATTTTATTTTGATTTTCCCTGTGTTTAAACATGACTTCCCACACTTATTTAACACTTGCTTAAACACTGTTTAATCACTTGATACTCACTGAATGCATTCTTGTTAAGTGGGATTTATGGCACTGACCTGATTAGGCAACAACCATTGGCATTGATAATCATTAGGCTAAGATGGTTCCCTGGGAGATGTCCCAGTAAAAGTGGCTGTCTCAATTAAGCACATTGCAATTAAGTGGACTATATCTATAGGGTGATCTCACAAGGAGAGCAAGGCATTTCAAATGCCTTTTTAAAAAAAAATATTTTTAATGCAAAATTAGTACTTTTGATTGGAGAAGAGAACACTACTTACAGGTTTCTCTAATAATTCTTTTTTTTTTCGTTACTGCAAAGTCTTAATTCAATGCTAAAGATTTCCTCTCCAGTCCCCATAAACCCTACGGTAACACGTCTGTGGTTTAACCCCAGTCAGCAGCTAGGAACATGCCACAGCTTTCTCACACCCCTTCCCCACCCCAAGAAGGATAGGGAGAAGAGGGAGAAGAAATGAAAACAAAAGCCTCATGGCTTGAGATAGACGGTTTAATAGAACAATACTAGAAAAGGAAAATAACAACAATAATAATAATAATAATGACACAAGTCACACTCACTGGCTGGTGAATTGGCACCGTCCTGAGCAGAGATCACTAGAAGCCATCCCCTGGCTAACCCCATTTATATACTGAGCACGATGTCTATAGTATTGAATAGTCCATTGGCCATTCCCTTCTGTCTAGGCTTCTTCTCAGCTTCTGTGGGAAGCTGAAAAAAGTCCTTGAAATCTATAAACATCACCTGGCAACAACTAAAACAATATCTATTACTGACATTTCTTTCATACCAAATTTGAAATGCAACAACCACTAGAAAGAAAATTAACTCTGTCCCAGCTGAAACCAGGACACACTGTGTCTCTGCTTCACCTGGCCTGATAGGCAGAGCAGCCCACTGGAGCTTTGCCAACCACAGCTGTCCCAGAAATAGGCCCCTTTGCCCAGGGGATGAACAACAGGGAGAACATTTGCAGAGTGAGCAGTGACAGAGGCTACTGTCTGTTGATCTCTGCTTCATTTGTTAGGGGAATTGAAAGAAAACAGGTAAATGAGGCTGGGAAATGCAGAAATACAAGCAAAAGTCTTATGGTCAAAATCAGTTCACTTTTGCTGTCAGCGGTCCTTTTCTCCAGAGTTTCTAGGAGATGCCAGGCCAACCTCCCTGGGCACGCCTATGTAACCAAGCTATTTCAGTCCAGTATGCAGAGGTTGGTCCCAAGTCCCTTCCATCTACACACACAACTCTTGCATGACCTTGGTGAGCTGGCTGGGTAACACAATGCGCACATGCCAAGAATCCATTTCTATTTTGGCTCATACCCAGTCCTCCCTGCAGCAGAGACATACATTAGCCCTCCTGAGTGCTGCTATCTCCAATGCTATCCCAGTCTCCATGGTGTTTAGGAAAGGAGAGTGTTTATCCCATCATTCATGGGAACGAATCGTATGGCAGCTCAGCTTACCAATTCATGGAGAACCCCAGGGGGCACAGTCATTAAGACGCAGTTTTTCAGCACATCTGAGCCCCACAGACTGGGTGCCAAATGCCCCAGAAACTTTGGAGTGAGGCGTATTTTTATCCTTGCATAGAAGGCTGTTGATGATGCATCGCCTGTCTCAGGGGAAAGGGAAAGGATGCATAGTGGGAACTTGTAAATCTGATTTGCTGCAGGGCCAATATCTTTAGTTCCAACCAAAATGGATGGGAGTTGTGCTTGGAGCATCAAAAAATGCTGCTTAATTTCAAGAAGCCTGTAAAATAATCCTATGCACACATCTCAAAGTCAAGGGACACATTCTGCCTCCTTACTCAGTGCCTTGCACACGCAACTGAGGTGAAAATATCTCCTGCATGATAGCGGTACAGTAAACAGAGATCAGTTCTTTGCGGCTGTTCACCTCGGTATCACAGTGAGGTATGCCATATACCGTATCACAAGACAATTAATATTGCTGCCATCTGTGCAAAACCTGACTGTGGTATCCTTATAATAGATGGATAACAGACACCAAGCAATGAGATGAAAAAAAAAAAAGTCAGGTATTCTCTGTCCATTCAGCAAATATCACCTACTTGTTGCTCTGAATAAGGCAAAACCCACAGAGAAGCTAACGCAGAAACACATAATTAAAGACTGTTAACATAATGCACACACCAAGAAGTCCATACATAGGTTTATCATGTAACTTCAGTTCTGGCATTTCTAAGCTTTTAACTCACTGACTGCACAATCTTATCATGCCATGTCAAATGTTTGGGGTTTCTTGTTTGTTTTGTTTTGGGTTTGTTTTTTTTTTATAATTGGAAAGTGTAAGTGAAGGAGATTGTGTGTACTCAGAAGTAGTCAGGTAGTCACCCTTCTTCACAGGAAAGATTTGGGATATACTTACAAAGCAAAAAGCACCCATGGCAAATACTTCTCTCCACTTAGGAATTTTTAATCCCCTCCTGTCTGCTGCACATGCTCACCAGCACAGCAGCTGTTCTCATCAAAGCACTAGAGCCAACACTTGAGGTATTGTGCCATCAAACAGATCACTGAAATTGAAACTTAGGACTCTGAATCACCAGGGAAAAAAATACCACTTTTAAAATAGGAATTTAATTTTCTAAATCGTCAAGATTCTTGAAAATATTACCTTAAAAATTACAGCTTAATCCCCAAACTGTAGGAAAGAGCCAGTAAAGCTTGTAGTAAGACAAAACTACTTTTACATTTTCTAGAGACACCGCAGCAAGTCAGTCCCTGGCATCAGGCTTCTGGGTAGCTGAAGCTACAGATTCATACCTCATTTCTGGCAAACTTCATTTAACCAGTTGACCTGTTATCTCTTTCTCAGATGAGAACCATTAACACAGTAAAAACACACTACGCACACACTCCAGCGCTGCTTCCATATGCAAAGCAGCGCCATGGAAACAGAGAAATGCCAGTGCAGTAGTAAGGGCAATCAGCAGTCACCAGATGAGCAGTGAATCAAGGGCTGAGGGAAACAGCTGTCAGCAGAATTACTTAAATAGATTGCATTTCACAGGGCAGCTCACATTAATACTGCAGAATGGTATTTAAAAATCGGGACAGAAATTTGTTGCTTCATCATTAGCTGCCATATTATCACTTGCCCGGCCAGATAACAAAAGGGCTGTAGCGTGACCTGCAGTCTGGGGAAATACAGGATTCAGCGTTAGCATTAGCTCTTCATTTCAGTAGCCACTTCTACTTAGTTTCTACAGCCTGTCATTTTGCAGTTTTTCATGCAATACAACCTAAACAGCTGTATATTGTTTTCTTCCCCCTTTGTTTCCTAGAGAAAGAAAACAGAGCAGCCCCTGTATATTGTGCTACTGCACTTTCTAACTTTAATAGCAACAGACAAACCACTTGTTTCACAGCACAAGCTGGTAAGAACCTTAATATCCTCTGAAGCAAATTTGCAAATGACTGCCTCCCCAACAAGCTGAGAAGCGAGCAGGGCAGCCTCCCTCTCCAGCTTCATGCAGATGCAAACATCTGCTTCTCTCTCCCACAGGTCCCTACAGTGTCTAACCAAAGGCTTCAGAAAGCTTGCTCCTCTGCTGGTGGGTATAACTTCTGATCACTCACAGCGTTGCAAAGCAAGTGTTGAACACTATGAGCTCAGAATGGGAGAGAGGTAAATACAGAGGAAGTGAGAAGAAAGGGGCAACATATGCTGAAGAGGCAGGCAAAGGCTCTGCCAGATGTTCTCCAGCAAAACGTGCTGTGTATGTGTCAGATCTCACTCTCCATGGATGTCTGCCCCCTTGGAAGATAACAGGGTGCTGGGGAGAGGAGAGGAGTGAGGTGCTGCACTCAAGGCACAATCCAGGGCCGCAAACCAGAGATGAAGGTAAATTTTAGCTATTATGCCAAACTGACCTGCAGCAACCTTTCTGCCTATTCTGCTGTCAGTGAGGTCTTAAACCACCAAAGTTTACTGCAGGACATCTGTCAGAGCCCAACTGTACAGTGTGACTTGCATTACAGAAAACATTACAAATTCCCTCTGAGCTCTATGGGCTGTGATAGCAACTGCATCCATCAAGCTTCTCTAGTCATATTTATTTATTTGGTAATGTTTGATAATCTTGTAACTAGCCAACTGCTAATGAACATGCAAGCCAAAAATAACAGAGCAATTAGCCACATAACATCTATCATAACTATTTCACTACTATTTTACCAGCACTATCGCAAGGTGGTGAAAATTTCTAAAGGACTTAGCTTTTCCTGTTTTCGAAAATTCCACCTTCAAATTAGATGCTGCAGATATATTTGAAGTCCCATTGCAGAACTTTACTGTCTTCAAGTTTCAAAAGGCATTTGTAATATTTTGGACTCCCAAAATGAGAGCCAAAGAAAACGCAGGATTTCCCCCCTCCCCTTAAAAATAAAACAAAACTAACTCTCCCCCCAAAAAAGGTCTTGCCAGGGCATTTCATCTTGAATACCCTGAGAACCAAGGCACCCAAGCTTACTAGCAGCAAGAAAAATTGCCTGGGCTTATGAGGCTCTATTTTTTAAAACAAAATTCAGACTTTGTGCAACCTACGGCAACGCCGGGCATTGACTCTGCACAACTATTGGGCTCTACAGAGGAAAGTAAACGCTGCGCTCCAGCACACAGACACACTCTTCTGCATGGCAAACACCTAGAAACCTGGCAGCCACAGTTCCTGTCGCAGAGGTTACCTCAAGCAAGTGCTGAGAATGATCCACAAAATAAAGGATGGGAGGGGGGAAAACCCAAAGCATACATGTAATGGTGAGAAGATCTGAGATTTGAAATCCAGAGAATTTAGGCATTTTCATAATCTGGTCTCTAATGAGTATTTGTTCATCTGAAAACATCCCTTCCTGTGAATGAGATGTGTGTCCTCCTTTTCTCTTTCTTTTTAAACCATAACCCTTCAAGCAGTGCAATAAGAAGGAAAAAAAACAAACCACAAGGAGCCTTTCAACAAAAACCAAAAGAAGTGATGCTGCCACTTCAGTTACATTCCTCATGCCTTCTCCTAAAATTCTCTAATAACTTGTTTATTAAAACACTGCAACAGGAGATGTTTTAACCATTTCTATTTACACAGTATACAGAATTCCAGTGAATTCCAGGCAAAATTTCAACAATTGCTCAACAAATCTGGCTTTTTGAATTAGTGATTTCCTGTTTTGCTCTGACTATAGGACTGATTCAGATGTCATCTGAAGCCAACAGAAAGTGATCTCAGCATTTATCAGCCCAAGGTTCCTATATTCTGTAATTCACAGATCTGAGAGACAGAAATATCGCTCACTTGCTTAAGAGCTGCCCAGCTGAGAGGCTCATGAAAAAAACTTAGTTGTCTGCTCAGGAGATGCCCAGCACTCTCTTTACTTCCCATTTTACTGGTGGACATGAGTTGTAATTGGGATGATCTTGGTCATCTACAAGAATAATATGAAAATATATAAAACACCAGCACTGTATTATTTATATTCCAATAGCACCATTTCTTTAAAATCTCTTTAATCATAAGAAGACATGTTCTGTACCAAATGTCCCAGTTTAATGAAAAAAATGTAAAGTATTTTTCCCATTACTAAAAGTACATGGCTAATAATAACAAACTTCGTATGACTTTAGGTTTTCTATTTGCATTTGCAAAATAAGTCAGAAAGTCTACTTTTTTTTTTTCAAGGAAGTGTACCAAGCACATCAGTCTCACCTGGAATGCCACAGAGACTAGGAAAAGCTATCACCCAGTTGTGACCAATACTGTGAAAGACCTTTTATCTGGTTTTAATGCAGATTTTTGTTCTGAGGTTTTGAAAACAGTTCTGCACATTTAAGACTCGGATTTGTAGAAAAAAAAAAAGTTTAAAGTTGTTCTGCCAACAAAAATGCTAACATTGTATTTATAGAAACTTTGCTCACTTCCTACAGCAGAACAGATAAACTTTAAATTGTGTCATTTAATAATAGGTAATTAAGTAGTATAAACAAATCAAATGTAATAGAAGCAACTCAACAAAGCTGAATACACACTGTTGTAATAGAAACAGCAGGTTCTCCTAAAACAATCTGACACTTCCACAAATCAAAGTTTTGACAAACACTTGTCTTCCCTTGTGAATATTTTTCCTCCCTGGTCATTCAGCAATTTTAGATTAGTAATTTTCCTGCGTTTTTTTTTTTTTTCAAATGCCTAAGTCCTGCAGTGAGGGGAGATAGTGTTAAGTGTTTCAGATGGGTGTGAATATATTAACTTCTAGGCACATTAGCAATACATGTGAAATTTCTCAGCTTTATTCTATACAACTGGTGTTTGTCATACCCATATCCTTAATTCTCTGTCTAGGAACTATCCCACAAGGTTGTAAAAACTACAGCTGTTACTTTGAAATATCTATACCTAGGTGCTACTTTTTTGATTACTGTTTGTCCTTTTAGATTTTAGAGAAACACACCAAAGTGGTTACTGCAACATTTTCTTCTTTCTTCCCCTCCCTGATTTTTGACTATGACAGATTTTTATTTTCAGGTTGTTTCTTCTGTTACAAAGGCACTTTCAAACACAACCATATGGATAAGGAGGGAAAATGGAGGTGACATTTATGAGAACTTTGATAACTACCTTTCTCATGTCACCTTTTTGCTTCACACTCCAACTCCTGCTTCATTTGTTACATCTGTTGTCCTCAGTGAATAATGTTGCCCTTCCCTCCTTCTGCACCATTGGAAATGAAGAACTTGGAGCAGCTCAGCAAGACTCCTTCAAGCCCATCACATGAGAACTTCACCCACTTTGTGAATGCCGGCACTTGCCACAGCTGCAAGCTGAGGACTTAAGTCCACAGCTGAATCAGCACTAGGTTACCTGCACCTGTATAAACTTGATGAGCATATAAAGCCTTCTGGTAGACTTCCAGCCTCTAAACATTTTCTTCAAGTCCCACAAA
This sequence comes from Limnodromus scolopaceus, assembly GCA_028565335.1. NCBI lineage: Eukaryota > Metazoa > Chordata > Aves > Charadriiformes > Scolopacidae > Limnodromus > Limnodromus scolopaceus. The sequence continues at coordinate 1,422,517 of JAOXNO010000024.1, forward strand.
CAGCTCCAGCAAGAGCCCAAAGCAGCCTCTGCTGCTTCCACCCATCCTGACTGCAGCTGCTTTGCTTGCCAAAGAACCCATCTCGTTGCTGCAGATCCATTGGCTTTTTCCTGATGTGATGTCCCCAGCCTGGGCTGGACTCTGCCCCCAAGTAACAGGAGCCATACTCCAAGCAGAGAGCAGCTGAGCAGGGTTTCCCTTCCACCAGGAACACAGGCACTGGCTCTCTCTGACATAAAGGACCACAGTGATGTTATGTTGCCTTGTACTTGCAGGGCTCAACCCTTTCTAGGAGAAAGAAATGCTAAAGAAACAAGAGCTTTGGCGTCTTCCCCAGCGTATCTGGGCTTCTGGGTCCAGCCAGGATGCTTTGTGCATCTCTTATGCTGTAAATGAGAGAAATTATCACATTCAGGCTGTAGAAACACAAGAGACCTGAAAGTTCCCGTTCCTGAAGCCATGTATCTGCCAAACAGCAATCACAAACTCTGAGCAAGGGACAGGTTACTGTCCATCCCTAGCAGACCCTGTGAAAGGCTTTGTTTTGATTTAAAAATGTCTTCTGCCTCCTAGCTTTGAAAGTATGGAAGAGGAGCTACGCTACCCTTCTCCTACAGCTTTCAGAACCAGTAATTCTGTTTCGCAAGTCTTTATCTTTTCAAGAGACAATAAATCTCAAGGTATAAATTGGGAGCAGATGGAGTGGGATGTTAGACTGTCAGCTTCCATTAACAACACCAGGAGCTCACCACACACCATGGCCAAGACGGAGCCTTTCATCTCACGCCTGCACAACTGGTGGAGGAGCTACTTGTCTGCATTAGGGCTATTGACAGAAGAACATGAGTTGAAACCAGATGTGACTACACTGACAGCCAGCCGATGGCTTTACCCATAAATCACTAGATCATGGCGCTATCTGACTCATTTTTAAAGTTGTCAAGAGGTTGTAACAGGACCACAGAACAGAACAACAGTGAAAAGCTGCCTAGGAAAGCAGAGGTGGATCTTCAGCCTCCCGATCCTCCTTCCCTTCAAAAACTGCAAGTTGCACTGTCAAAATGGTGCATTTGAGGGCTGGGGACCAAGCAAACTGTGATGCTGCTCTGTGTTGTCCCATGCAGCTGTAAAAAAAGCCAATTTTGCTTAGCAGCCCTTCTAGCAGTTTTCAGTCCACGGGAAGGTGACTACAGGCATCTACAAGCCAGGGAAATGCAGCAGGAGCACGAAAAGACTCCCCGGCAGAGGGGAGCCCCTTCCAGCTTCTGAGAAAGAGCAGTTCTGAGAAAAAACAGCACAAACCTTCTCTCTGGGAAAATCACATGGAGTACATAAACTAAATTGTGATGTTTAATGAATACCAAACAAAGCAAGCCTGGGGGCCCCTGTGTTACTACCACATTTGCTTTTCCCAGACTTTCAGGAATAAGATGACCATACAAAGGAGCCAAGCACAAGATGCTGGCTGCTGGTGCCTTCTCTGCTCCCTTCCTCAGCGTTCCTCCACAATTTCTAGAGGTGACCAGCCTGCCTGAGTCTTTTCAGTAACAACCTGTAACTCTACATTTCTCATCAGTGTCAAAGGTGGTCTGCCCATGTCAAACAGTTGTCAACTTTACCAGGCGGTTTCCACCACTGTCTGCTCCAAATCTAATCGTGTCCTGCCACATACCTGTGAAACTTGGGCTCGCCAGCACACTACCACTGTGAGCTGAACACCATGATGATAAATGAGAGATGATGAATGAGAAACTGCCACCCCAACAAAGAGGCCCAGACCTGCACATCCTTTGAGACTGTAAATTCATATCTTGATTCTCTAGGACACTTAAATAATTTGGAGCGTGAGAGGACACTCACAAACAGATTCACAGTCATCTTCCTTTTTTTTTTTCTTAAATATAAATTGCTGGGCAATGGAGAAACTGTTGTATTGACTCAATACCATCATATACCAACCAAACTCCTGTACATAGTCAAACATATCACCAGACTGATGCATCACTTAAACAGATGTAAAGCCTAGATATTTTGGAAAGCAAAACTCTGGAAATATAAAATGTTCATTTGGCATCACAAGCTTTCTCCAAGCCTCTTTCCCTCTCAGCTATTTCCTGTTTAATCACCAATACATACGTTATGCAATTTTTGCAAACTGAAGAGCAACACGCTGCTTTTATGAACAGAAGGAATGTAGTCATGATTACAAGAACAACTGAATAGACAAGGAGAAAAAAAAAAAAAGAACTTTCAGCAGATCTAGTGACTGCCCTAACCTGAAGTAAACCGCAAGATCCGTTAGCCCATGAAAAAAATCTCATTTTGCAAATATGTAATGAAGTATCTCATCTCAAGTTTGTGTACACTCTACAAAATTAATAAGAACTGCTTTGGCAGAAATTCAGGTAGCACATGAAGGGAGAATTAAAAGGAGGTAGTTAAAGAAAGAGGAGGGAAAGATTATGTCTGAATTCCTAAATCATTAAGATACCTCTCTCCTGATGCAAGAGGTCTGGAGAAAGACTTTAGTTCAGCCAGTAGATGACAGTAAGAGCAACCTGGCAGGACGCACATTATCCAGTTTTTATTCCTTGACAATCAGTACAGTGGGCCTTTCAGCATCTTCGGTCCTGACTTCATCACTGTAGCACACTGATTGCTTGTGACAGGTGAAAAAGGACACAAGAGGACAAGAAATGCTAGCGGCAGACAGCTTTTCCTCAATCTTGCTGATCACAGTGTAAAGTATTTTTGAAGTATTATGCCAGCACTTTGATGGAGTCCAAAGAAGGAGATAAGTGTTCAAAGTCAGGGTCAGATGAATTACCTTGGCTGACGAATGTCCTGGTTAATCAGGGTTGTTTGCATACTGTGAGAAACTCAAGTATTTCTGGTAGTGGTTCTTTGTCCTTGAATCAACCCACTTGGGTTGCAATGTGGTGTTTATTAGTTGCACATAACGCCCCTCCTGAGGTAGGCTCAGTTACAGCACATAATTATCTCATAAAAGATCACAAGATAATTATGAAGAGTTGATTTAAGCCCAACTTCAAGGAACATTTTGAGGAAATCAGAAGGCTTGGAAGATGAACACCAAGTCATTGAGCTTTCTGCTTGCTGGCAGTCACGGCTAATCCAGCCTGGGTAGTTGACAGCAAACCTTGTTGTTATCCATGAGTGGTTTGTGTGCAATGGTTACTCACCAGCCTCCTTTGGAGCCTCCACATTCTTGTTAGAACAGCTGCAGACAGGACCACGGGAGGCAGAAGTACTTTCACTTCCACATGTACTGGTTTAAACCAGGCAGGACTGCTCATTTATACGTTGTGACTTTTGACAAAGGGACAGTAGTCTCTGGTAAAGCTTGTCTAACTCCAGGCACCTTATTCTGAAGGCAGGAAAGCTCTACATGGATAGAAGTGCAATGTGATGAAGCTTTGAAACCACAGCACCACCACGCAGAGCAGGCTACAATGTCAATGTTAACAAGAAGTGAGTTAGTTTACCACAGTAAAAGCTAGTTTGGCCATTTGCATCATTATTTCAGACTCCAGCCATGCTCACACCTTGCTGAGAAAGTTTAACACTAATGTGAATTTTGCGTGCTGCAGAGGTTACAAGTGCAGGCTTAGCATCGTGCCACCCTCATACAGGATGCCAAAATACCTGATTTGTCTGCTCTGCATATTCCCAGGTACGTTCTTTGAAAGCTGCCAGAATTTGCCAAAGAACTTTCACCAGTAGCAACTAAAGCTTTTCACTCTCTTCCTATCACAGCTGTCAATGACCTGTTAAAGCCTAACATCAGCCTTGCATTATTCATGTTACATCCTCAAAAATCTTCTGAAGGCCTTTTGAAATGTTTTGCAGATCAAAAGCATCTACTCCCACGCACTTTTTAGCTGGTCACGTTATAAAATCTGAATTTCCCTTGTCTTTACTCAATTTTAAAGAACTACTTTCTATGTTTCATCAGTAAACCAGCAATTAAGGTCGTATTACTTGGACGCTTTAAAATTAACCACATCATATTTCAATCACATGGTTCCCTGGTTACTCCAAGTGTTAGACTAAATGCAATGATGCTCTTGCATTAAAATGAGGAAGGAGCAATGTTTGACAAAACTTTAATTAACTAAGTATGTGCCAGACCCTGTCACGGAGCCCTGCAAGCCACAGCTCTGTGGGGCACCGGTCAGAGCACAGCAGCACTTGCAGATTGTTTAACTGCTGCTTTAACTTCCTACTTCAGCAACAACTGAAGAACAATTATTTCCTACAACTATGGGATTAAAAAAAAAAACAAACCCAAAATATATTTCCAATTATATAATCAGAAGGAGCAAAAACAATGAAGAACCTGTCAGAAAACTCCATTTCCTAAATTCTACACCACCGTTTCTACAGGACACTTCCAACTGTACAATTAGTGTTAAACAAACAAATCAGAAACCAGGAGAAATTTGCCAGCAGACCAGACCAGCATTCATGAAAACTGGCCACCAGCTGATTAAGTGGAAAACAAAAACATAAAGCCATAAAGTAGAAATAACCTGGAAGATACTTTCTGGCATATTCAAATTATGAGACTTAGTTTGGCATGTGGTACTCCCACATCTTACGAAAAGCTGAAAAGTTGGGTTTTTTACTGGTGTCAAATAAGTATAACTTTTTAACAGAGTTTGCTCTCCAAGAAAGCTTCTCTGCTTTTTGGACATAACCTATTTTTATTAGAAGTTACGACTACAGAGTCTCCATGAGACCCAGATGAGATCAACTTTAGTTCTGTCTCTAAGAGATCTCAACAGAGACAAGACATTAAGGAAGAGAGAAAGGAAGTACTATTAATCCACACATTGGAGGATCAAGACCTGAAGCAAAGCAAGGTTAAGTGAACCTTTCTTGTTTACTCAACAAGTCTGTATCTAGCCTGGAAAACAAGTTCAAGTCTCCTAATTTCCAGTCCAGCCTTTTAGCCACAAAACAGACTTCCTTCCAACTAATAAATGCTTACAGGAATTTTAGTTCGATGTTTGCACACAGGCAAATTAGTAAATCTTTCGTAGCGGGAGACAGAGTACAGAAGTACATAGAAAAAAAAAGGAGTAGATAAAAATGCTATTTTAGATCTTCTTTTTAAGCATTTTTTTCTGTCCCTTCCCCAACACACCCTTCTCCTGCCACCACACAGGCAAATAAATTATCATCTATCCACATAATGTACACACAGCTTGTTTCACTTGCTGCACTGCTGTAACTCTACTGACTTTATCTTTGTTCAGGGAGACAAACAGAATGATGTAAAACCCGCTAAATGAATGGCTTAAAGGAAAAACAATTAGAAAGATGATTGCAGTAATGTGAATTAGTTCAAAGAGCTTACAGAGAGCTGGCAAAGTGCAGCTACCTTCTCAGGAGGTGAACAGCAATCAAAGATCTGCAGACTGGAAGCTGCAAGTTTTTCCTTAGTGATTATAAGAGTTACTGTGCATTATATATTGTCTGTAATCCCCATCATCAAAGTATAACCTTTTAAGAGTCCTAGCACGGGTTTGAGCTTTACAAGGGACTAGCTGGGCCAGGTTGGAATTAAATCAATACGAATTAGTTCTAAACAGAAAAGTCAGTATTAGTTGACGGGCAAAGGTATTTCACCCTGCGAGGACAGAAATGAATAAACCCGTACTCCTTTGGTTTGAGTCCCCATGTCAGAGAAATGACTCACTGGTGTCAGTGCGCTATAGCTCAAGTTTGACAGAAAGAGTTGCATGTATCGTATTTCCAGAAAATACATAGAATTTTAACTCTTTGTTGACCTGACATCACGGTTTGCAGTGAGCCTTTCAAAGTCCTCAAGGAGTCAGTCTGGGTACAGAGGGTGCTGGGGTGCGAAGGTGAGAGCTGGCAATGCTGAAACCCACAACGCGCCTGATGCGTGTCCTTAATTACTGTTGATATGATACACTTATGAACCTGCGCAACATATTGAGAATATTACCCTACAGGGTGATGTTTATTTATATACACAGAATACACTGTTAAGTTAAAAATAAATTTGTGTGTGTGTGAAAATACCTACATTCGAACTATAAAAGCACATTCTATGCTCTGACTAGGGAATGCATCTGTTACAGCAACTGCTCAAGAGTTGCTGTGTACCTGAAAGCGGTCGGCAAGTCCTGCCAAGTCAGTGTGTATTCAAAAGAGCTTCTGAGCTCTACTCCTGTCCTGTCAGCAACGTTTCTTTCTCCGGTTGAATGGAAACCCTTGACGACCTAGTCAGAGTCGTTTCTGGACATAGTCCAACAGCAGTGAACATCATTTGCAGACTTCCAGGCCTCATCCCTTGTAAAGTTCAAGTCAGAGCCGATGGTATGCAAGTGCCATTTTAAAATGAATAATTTTAAACACTCCTAAACATTTCTATAAAACTCCTTCAGGATTCTAAACCTACAAAACAAAACAAATTGTACACAGCAGGAAACACATTTTAAATGTTCCTTTGGAGGATTTGTTCGCCAGTACTTTCACAGATTAGTTACCACATATTTCTTTCAAAAAGAAATAAAGGCAAAAGACATATAATAGCTATCCAGCCAATCAGTTCAGGAAAAGGAGTGCTTTCACATCACTGCACACTAGGTTTATAGAAGGTACATAAGGGCTTTTATATGACCTCAGAGTATGCATAGGCAAAGTCACCAATTTTAAGTTATGCAGCATTCAGAATTACAGGTGATTTCAATGAAAGCAGAGGATATAAGCTCTGTTAATGGGTCTGTCAAAGAGCAAGCAAAGGCAAAGGCTCATCTAGCCTAACTTCTACCCAATCACCATTTTCCTCTTAGCCAAATATTCCCAAAGACTTGCACAGCAGAAAGACTAGACTAGACATGGAAGACTTCAATGGAGGTTTAGGATAGATGAGGCTTTGTAATTGCATAGCAGGAGAAAACTGGGATGGGAGGCTGACTTACCCAATCTGCAGAATAGACTAAGTGAAGAGAAGAAACCTATGTTACTGAGGGCAGCATCTATTTGTGAATTGCTAGGTAACAATGATGCAATACAACTTAAATGCATCTCTTCAGACATATACCTAAATACCAGACTATAGGAATCACAAAATAAGGCGTCAAAGAGCTGAAATGCAGTAAGATCAGGATAATCATTAGATGAGAACAAACAAAATTATCTTTGTCAAAGAGAGACTGAGACTGTCTTTTTTATATTCTGGTCATAAAGGAAAAAAGTTTAATTTCTGCATCCTTCAAATGTACTAGAATAACAGCACCTTATCTGCATAATTTAGATGCAAGAGTTTATACCCAGTACAAATCAAAATCACAACAAAGTAGGAAAAAAGCGTTCTTCAACAGAGTGGATGAAAATCTGTACAGATTTAAGCAAATTGTACTTATTTATTAAAAACCTTACAACTTATTAGTAATAAAGTGTATGAATTGTTCCTGTTTGCATAGAATGCAGAGTGGAAGGACTAGAGCAAGCCTTAAGATCAGGAGCCCTGGGTTGAGCTGTGCCATCAATGACCCCCTCAACAGCCAGCTCTACCACGGCCCCATAAAACACACACAAGAGTTCCTGTGGGAGGGTGGTGCCATGTACGATCTTGATGTTATCACATTTGCCCTTCTCTACCGTAATATGTCTCACAGTCGCATCTATGCGGATGGCTGGACTCACTCCAAGATGCCAGAGGTGCCTTGAAACACCTACACAACGGTCTCCAACCCACGCTGCTGCAGAGTGTGCAATGCAGAGGGCAAGACCCGAGAGCACTAGTACACACAGGGGGCCTGTGGGTGTAGCAGTGAGAGCATCTAGTTCTGCCTTCACATCACAACCAAGAAAAAGCAAACGCTGGCAGCAGGCAGCGATTTATAGGGCTTGCAAATCCCTGCTCCCTCAGTCCAGGTGCCCAGAGTTTAGGGCACAGACCAGTGCAAGCTGCAAGCTTCATGCAGGGAGAGAGTACAAGCTAATGTACCTTCTGTGGCACTACTGCAAAGTCTAAGCTTTCTCAAGGGTTGTTGCTATAAAAGACCTTCAATATACTTGATCTCATTTACTTAAAAAAGACTGTCAGAAAGACTTGTCAGCAACTTCTTGGAAAGGCAGTAGAGGGAGGGAAAGCAGATTGTTAACATTAGAATATCACCTACCATCTGGATATGTTTAACATAGGATCAGATATAAGATTTGGACATAAATTTCCAGTCCTTGGTCTCATGCCCAGACAAAACTTGAACTCAAGAACTTGAAGACATGTTCTCATCTGTGGGATGAAGCATGTCAATAAAAGGCCTCAACACTCCAGCAATTTCATTGCATATACTCCCTTGCACTTCTTTTAAAAAAATGTTAAGTGCATTTAAAAGAAAAAAAAAAACCTATAAAAAGCCAACAAACATGTACAAGCTCTACTGTGCACTGAAAAAAAAAAAGTAAAAAGGAAGAAAAGGAATAGACAGAAGTATTTCAATCCCTGAAATTCTGCAGTTTCAAATAGTCAACTAATAAATGGACTTATTGATAAGCACCAGCTGAAAGGAAGCTCATAACTGCCACTTATTAAATGATGATCTCAGACCCAGTCTGCTTTTGAATAGAAGGATCAATGTAAAATGTATGGAGGAATGGAGAACACAAGAAAGTAACCACATACTTGAAATGGAAGTACTTTGAAAAGATACTTAAAATATAAAGAAACTAAATGTTGCATTCAAAGGGTGGTTTATTATTGACAAACTGTGTTTTGCAGCATCTGTATAACTACAGCAGATTTGAATTCCAAGACAAATCTACAATCCCCAATGGAATTCCTTGTTTTGAAAAACAGATTATATTTGGGCCTCATCACATTCATCAAGAAATCCCCAGTATCACCACAGCCATCAGTTTCAATAAATAGCCACCAGATTCAATAAATAGTTCAACATGCAGAAAAATGCCTGAAAATCAAAGAGATTCAATTCACCTGGTCTGTCAGGTACACTCAGTCCTTGCAAAGCAGCAGGACTTCTCCAACACACCAGCCAGAGCCTCCCTGCATCAGCTCTTCAGGTGTACTCATAATACTATTCTTTAAAAACAACTGCAAATGAGCAGCAGAATGAAATAATTGATACTGGATAAAATAAAGGAGGACAATACTCTTCTTGCTAGAAAACAAAAGCAGAAAATCACTTTCTGGACCCAGAGACCTGGGCCTATTTCTTTGGCTCACTTTCTCCCTCCCTCCTGGCAGCAGGAAAGACTTAGAGGGGACTGAGAAAAAGCCCTTCCCCTACACCATTCAAAGATGCCCTACTATTTTATTAATACCTAGATTTATAGGCAGCACATGAAAGAATGACTACGGTAAGCTCTGAGTACTTTTAATAGCACTTATACCCAGCGCATATCAATGTGAAATGCAAGTGTAATACTAAGAGCAGGTAACTATGTTTTCAGCAACATAAATTCACAAAACCCAAATAAACTTCTTCAGGAAAACCAGCAGCAGCCTTGACCTCACAACTCTGCTTGTCTCTCTCCAGACCAGCATATCCTAGGTAAGGTCGCCTCCTCTAAAAAAGACCTTTTAAAGTCAAATAAAAACCAGACCATAAAAATTTTAGTGCTTTTTTAAAAATAAATTATTTCTACAGTTTAAATATTTATTGTCAACACCACCACCCAACGCTAACCCAACAGTACCCATCTGAGAAACATAATTTATGTTTTGCACTTGCCATAGCAATTTCCCATATTTATTTTCTTAAATAAGTAAACAGGAAGTCAGAGCAAGAGCAAAACATATTTTTCTCGATGGAAAGCGTTATTCTTTCTCTCCCCCTTGTTCTTTTTTTTTAAAGGGAGAGAAAGCAAAAAAGACATTTCAGATCAGAAAATGCTAAAGATTAAAACAAGAATTAAAAAACCGAAACACATCCTAAACCAACCCATAACTTTTGCTGTAGCTTTTCACCATATCCATTTCCTTACATAGCCAAATGGTGCTGCAGACGTAACTCCACCACCCACATAATCAGCGTGTCACTTCCCAAGTCATTTACTGCCTGCAGCGCTGGCAGCTTTACTCCTACATGGTGTCTTCTCTGCCATGGAAGGTACCTTTCTGCCATGGGGAGGGTAGCATATAGTCACTACCTTGTGAAAACCAAGCAAAGACACATTGTTAAGTTAAAACGTGCAAGGTCAACTGAAGGCAAGTAATAAAGCCCTGCCCTGGCCCACTTACCTTACAGGAAAAATGATGCACACCCTCCCTTCTGTAGGAGTAGTGATGACTGAAGGATGGAGGAGAGGAAATGGCTTTTAGTAAGTTAACCAAGCCAGGGGGCACAGACAGGATGAACCTGAGGAAGGGACTGCGTACCCAAAAGCCTGTCCTTTTCCAAGTCCCACACTGCCAAAGCACACACCTGTTTGCCAAAGGAGGACATTGCCATCTGTTCAGCAGGCCACAAAGTGCTTACATTTCTGGTCAGGCTACACATAATAGAGAAGCTGCAACATAAGAAGCCCTTTTCCCAGGTTACGGGAAGAGCTGATAAGCAAGCACAATTTTTTCTCACAAGATATTTGGATGAAAAACAACATGTTGTCAGACTTCATTAAAAAGTATTTTTTTGACGAAAAAGGAAACGTTTTCACTTTGGTGGCCCAAAAGATAAATAGTCCCATATTTTCCAGTGTAACCAAACACCTTTCTTACAAAACCAGAATTTTTTTTTATAACAGCCATCTATCTGATGAACTAAGCAATCTCTGTTAAAAAATTTACCATCTCAAACATTTGGAGAGAATATGCTCTATCAGCTCTATATAAGAAAGAGAAGAGTAACCTCACAGGAAAGCTCTTAAAATGCACAGATCACGTTCAAAAATACTGTATATCACAAAAATTAGTTAGGAGAGTTACAACTAAAATATGCAGTTACAACAGTAATAACTCTTTAACAAAGTGTGTGTATATTTGTGTGCCTATATACACAAGCATATGTGTATATATATATACAGAGAGGCATACAGACATGTATGTCTGCACATTTCATGGTATGTCCAGCCTAGGATTATAGCTGGTTCAAAAGGCAAAGTTGTTTTAAGAAAATTATCTGGAGCAAAACATTTAAACCATTATTTCTTTCCCAGCTGCTGTGACACAGAGCTTGGCTGAGCTATAACTGAACCACAGCCTCATTGACTCTATGGAGCTGCACTGACTAGCAAGGCTGTATTAGCCTAAGCTCGATGCAGACTACCTCTCTCTGTCTTCCCCCTCTCTTATTTTTTTTTATTTTTTTAAAAAGGTGTAGCAAAAATCACAAAAGACATGACAGTAAGAGCCACCAGCCCTCAGTACAGTAATGCAGGGGATCAGGTCTGTAATGTACCACATGAATAATCATGCAAGTTAGTGAAGTGTATAGCAAATCGCTGTTTCATAGCAGGAGCTTTTTCTTACAAAAGTTGGTATGTGCCGGTATAACATAACACATTACTGTAGCATAAAGCTTATTTTGAAGCATTTTAAGATCCTGAGAGGAGAATTATTCTCTTTGTAAGAGTCTATTACTACAACAATGTAAAGCTAAGTCGGAAATCTTCTAAAGTGCATTTAAACAGCAGTATTCCTCAGCTGATCTACAGCACTGATTTCATCTCATCAGTCAGCATGGGGGGCTATGCATGTTAGGTAGTGCATATGTATATGCAAGAGCAGCGCGGCAGGATAAAATGGGATGCACACTAAGAACAGCTGTGCAAGACTTCCTTTCACTATGAAAAAATATTGCCCTTCAGATGTAATATTGATGTTGACGATAGAAGTCACTATGCTTTTAAATTGAAAAGCTCTACTTGGTCACAAATTATTTAAAATACAAACACACCAGTCTCAGCCAAAAGTTCTGTTATAATAGGGTACACATGAAGTACTGTGAACAAAAAGCCCATCCCATCAAAACTCATGGGAATTTTGGTACCGACTTTAATAGAGCCCAAGTTTTTCCATATTGCATCCATATTACCCCGTTTCCTCTTATCATCACTCCAGCCCAAAGTGTTCATCTTGCAGTCAAGGTACATTAAAAGTACTCATGGAAGAAAAGTACATTTATTGCCTATTCAGACACTTCTCAGCACTGACAAGGACTCGAGCTGCATCAGACTTACGAGCTACAAAGCAACATTAGATCATCTCTTATCGCCCTGAAAGATGCTTCAAAATAAACAGATTGAAACTGTTTACAAAGCAACTGTCACACTACTGTTCCCACTAAAGAACGCAGTGTGAAATTAGCTTGTGCTTTTTAAATTGTAATTTAGCCATGAGCAAAACTGGTTAGATACGTTTGAGCTATTAGGTACAACACGCAGTCATCTTACTACCCAGACCTGTTTAATCAAATTGGCTTTTGCTCATTCTCAGCTATACCCAGGGAAGCATATATGAACACAATAAAATCCATCCCTACCCAGGAACAGGTTAAGTGTATAATGTAACTTCTATTTCTATGCTACACTCTGAAATTGGAAGACTTTTCTGAATCAGGAAGAATCAAATCAAACCAAACCATCAGCCCTTCTTCAGACAATGATCCTGCCCTGATTAAAATTTCTGATTGTTTTCATTAAAAGCAGCAAAACCTTTAGCTGCTCTATACCATTGGGTAGACTTTAATTTGCAAAGCAGAGAACACTGTTTAAAAGGAAGACAATTTTTTAGAGCACCTGAGATTTAAAGGATTTATCTAAGTCACAAAGAAGCATCAATTCCCAACCAAAAAAAAAAAGTGACTTTAAGAGTACATGATATTCTGTATCATTTAGTTGCTTTATCCTTTCTGCTTTGACAGGCAAACTTGTGCCATAAACAAAGCCTTTGTGAAATGTGATTGTTTTCCACCCTTCGTAATTAGTCCATGTATTCCCCAATTTATCAGCTTGGTATTAAAGAATAACAATAATTTTCTATTATAGCATAGTGCTCTAAAAAGCATTTAACAGTTCTTTGCTACTGAACGGTAAGAGACTGCACTAATTAATTGCATTCCCTCTGCTTTATGTTTCATAAAAACTTTAGCAGAGATTTCAAAGGCACAAAAGGACATTTAAGCAGCCTACACTCACTAGAAAACAACCATGTGTGCCCTTAAAAATTCCTTCCAAAAAGAAACAGCCATAATGAATTAAGTTAGAGATTTCTGTTTTAGAAGGAATTAAAAGTTCCTGTTCAGTTACACTAACACTAATTCTAAAGATGCTTGCTCCCTCCAGTTTACTGGATTTAAATACACCAAAGTTGGTAACATTCCCCTCACACGAGTAAAGTTTTCCCATAAATGAACAGGCCCATTACACCTAAAAAATTACCATACAGAACTAAACAACAGAAAACAGCAATTATTTTTGGTTGATTTTCTAGATTTCAAAAGTACAGATAGTAAAATTAAGAAAAGCAGGAGAAATATATCAAATATAAAACAAAAATCAAAATATATCAGTTGGAAAATTAAGATGTGTTAAGGCAAAATTCCTTATGAATAAATATTTTCTCTAATGACTGTAGTAATACCTTTTGAGGGGGTGAAGAAAGGCAGTGCAATCTGTAAGCTATTTGAGACATACTGAGCACAATGGCAACAGACTCTTATTTAACAAAATACAAAACTGTGTATCAATATCAACCAGCTGTAAATGAATGCATCATAAAATAGGTTTCATGATGTGTTAATGCAAGGAGGTAAAATAAGGGATAGGTTATCTGTGTTTTGTATCCTACAAGTATATATGATCTCATGTCAGCACCAACACTTTTCTTTCTTATATAATCAGGACGTAGGATGCCTATTACTAGGACACCTATGTAAATATTAAATTAGGACATTTATTCTTCTAAGTTATTACAGTTAAGTCACTGGAAAAAAATCCTTTTACGTCTACAAATCTAGCATTAATCAAACTCTTAACAGAGTAAAGCTTAAATGTATTGTGCTCATAGAGGTACTATTTAACTTTGAAGTTCGAGTCCAAATACATATTTTTCAAAGAGTGTGAAATATTATAATACTCATGTTGAGATTGCCATTCAAGGAGAAACCAACACCATGGCCATAAAAATGCAGTGCCTGTACCGCACAGTGGCTGTACACTTGGTACACTCACTGTCAGACTGTCAGTATTTCTAATCACTGCAGTTACCATAACAAATAACTCAGGTCTAAGCCATGCAAATTATTTAGCTCCTTGAAACTTTAATTTCTAGGTGCTTTAAAAGAAAGACAGTTTGTGCCTATTTATGTTAGCCAGACTGGGTTAAAACGGACATCATTGCTGTAGATAGATCTTCAGTTAGATGAGAAATGCCATAACAGGGGTGTGGGTGTGTGTGCGTGTGTGTGTGTAGACATCTGAGAGCCAGCTCACAGCATCTCTTTCAAGTCACCAGGTCAGGGATTGGTTTTCTTCAAAGTGGGTTAGTCCAGCCCCTCTAAAGCCACGGGTTTCGAGAGACTGATAAACAGCCCTGGGGCATTTAGTACTCTGGCTCTCCCCAGTAAATTGGCAGATGCTCCAGGCACTACTTTGATTCTAAGGGATTTTTTGTCACATAGCCAGGGCTGCATCCTCAATATTTTCTGCTCATTTCTAAATGAATAAACAAATAGTGTTTTGTGGCTTGAAAGAAAAAAAAAAATAGATCTTATCAGGTCTTTACTTCCAAAGAAAATAATCTCAGTGAAAGGATGGCCTTGTGTATTTGCTGAACTAACTGTGCAGCACACAGAGGAACTCCAAGGCATGTCAGCGAAGCCCAATTTTAGAAACAAGAGCACAGGATCGCTCTGATGAGCTAAATGCAGTAGATAAGCACAGCAGAATATTCAGAACTAAAATCAAAGGCTTTTGTAAGGTGAGGAATTACAATGTTATCTAATAAAAATACCAGCATCCCTACCTCAGTGTACCACTACAAACTTCTGCTGGAAAATTCAATATGTTGCAAGCAGGTCCAGTGCTGAAAAGAAGTTACAAAGCCAAAAAGCACTGAAACCCTATCAAAAATTGCTTATGTTATCCCAGCAGAACTAACAGCCTCCCACACTCCTAACCAAGGCTGCTTCTCTCTCTGACTTGGACACAAAACACAAAGTGAAACCAAAGCATTTTAAATACCTCAAAACCAGCTTTTCTGTCTGCATCACCCACACAAACGAGGAGCAACTCCAAGGAAACCCATAGAATTGTTCCGCCTTTCCTCTGCAGTATGGCAGAGCAGACTATGGCACCCTCTCCTCCCACGTAAGTATTGATAAATAAAATGTGAGAAGGCTCAAACTAAAACATCCTATTGTTTGTCTCTAACAAGAGCCCCATGTTACATTATGCTGACTGACTGGCCGCATTTGTGCTTGATACCAGTACAACACACGCCACCTGCATCCTCCCTACTCTCAGCGATTGCCGTCTCAGAGTCACCTCCAAGGTGTGGAGAAGCAAGGTTTGTATTAACAGCCTCCATTACAGGTCTGCACTGTAACTTTTGGGCTACAGCTAGGAAGTACTGGCAGGGAAGGCACGGAAACAATGCAGACTGGCCTGACTCAAGGTCTCGTTCCCAGAAGCTCCCAGTGGCTGCCCCCAGTGCACAACCTGGTGGGCATCTCAGCAAGCGGAGTATTGTATTGAACGGACCAAAATCAACTTTTCCTTTTTGAACTGCACCATTTCCAGTGAAGCACAAAGCAACAATTTAGAGATCTAACCAGCTGGGACCAGTCTTGATGTGATTAAACTCCTGTCTGTGCAAAACCAAAGGTCACCAAGTCCGACTGCAGTGTGACAGAGGGGAGAGCGTGCTGCCAGCACGACGCCCTCGGGGGGAACCCACTAACTCTGCATTTTGCACCACGGGATACCTCCTGCCTGCATCAATTCTGGCAATAGACTGCAAAGCACATCTACCTTTAAAAGTTTCTCGTGGAGAAGAGAAGACAGTTGGGTAAACACCTCAGCTGGAGCAAAGTACTGGATTATTTGTCACTCGGCATGGCTGTGCAATTTTAAAGGTAAGACCAGCTTCAGGATTTTATCTGTTATTATAATAAGGCTTTGCCCATGACACAGCTTAATTGCATTCAGCTTTGTGTACACACTAGGATGAAGTCTATATTTAATAAACTTTGCCACAACACCTCATCAGGAAATATGCTTATTATAGACAAACTTATTGTAACTATTTATGGTTTAGCTTTGTCAAACTCTGCAAAACAAAATGCGCTACATCAAGAAAAACTAAACAAGACATTTTTATGCTGGTATAGCAATGTTTATGTCAGGGCTTTCATCAGTGTAAGGTGATAAAGACAGAGTTAAACATCCTTGTGCTCTCATACCTCTTACTGCTGTGAGACAAAAGTAGCGAATGCTGACATGGCCGGGGTAAGGAGCAGTCCCCTACCCTAAAGAGCTTATAAACTACATCAAGGATTACAGAAGGAAAATGAAAGTGTTACTTTTAGTCTGCTCTTGCAAAAAGGGCCACAGGTAAAGTGACTTGGCCAAGGTGAAGCCAAAGCACTCTAGCTGAAATGAAAACAAGACTATCTGTTCAGCTTGCTCAGGTATTGATCCACATGACCTAACTTTTCTACACTGTCAGAGAGCAATTTTAAAGGCGTAAAATTTCAGCTTTGTACCTTTTCTCTTAGGAAGGTTCCTCTTTTATCAAGAGCAATACATGACATTCATTCACAGTGGATAAACACTCTGTAGAAGAGAAGATATATAATCATCTCAGCAAATGATGAATCACTTGCAAAACATTCTTCCCCTTTACTATTTTATTGGGAAATGCAACCTTCCTAGAAGTCAAAATACCAGTATCATGCACGTTGACGCTAATGGCAACATGTTTCACACTGGCATTTAGTCTTGCCAACAGCGCTGTTAACAACCCAGGGAAACAAACCAACATGTACTTCAAACACAACAGGCACAAGCACACAGAACATGCCAGAATGCTGGGTAACACTCTTATTAAAAAAGTAAAGGCTTTTACAATGCATAACCAGGTGCAAGGTTGGATTAAGTCGGGAGGAGATGCTAACCCTGTCCCACTTGCCTGGTAAGTCTCCCAGACAGCTGTGCACTTTCAAAGGCAATTTTATGTGACACAACTTTTGACCCATTTCAGGATTTCAAGGCCATCATGTCACCTATGGATGGGGCTGTGATTGCTGATGGATGCAATTAGCACATACTAATAGGCTGTAATTTCTCCTCTAGGGTCAGAGATCAAGTGGTAGGATTGCTTCTAAACCAGTGAAATGCTGTGGTACACAGAAGCCACAGACTAATCTCCAGGACAGTATGTCACTATTGCAAACAACTCCCCATCTCATAAATAAACCAATAAATTAAGGCATAAGCCCTCCCTGCCATGGCATTTTCCACACTACCTACATGGTAAATTGGAGGCCAAGTTTACCAATTCTTATGCCAGTGTTTCCGCCACGCACTTATGAAGTTAACAGAAGCACACCGAGCTCTTGAAACAGAAGTAACTCGTGTCCCAATTCTATTGATGTCTTGCAAATACTGGCTTCCACACACAATCCCAATCACAGGGTGCAGCAGTCAAAGCCAACATTCCTCCAAACATTTTGAATCCGGGAATTGAGCGCTCTCCCCTTTCTCTGATGATCATATGCAACACTGCTTTGCCTTAAAGTAGGGCACTGTAAAGTATGGTGATGCAAAACAACAAAAAAACGCACCAGACTAACGCTGCTGTCAGAAATGGTCAGGATCAGTGCACACATGATATGGTGGGCATCTCCTCCAATTTCTGCTTGCCAAACAGAATACCAGCTCGGCTAGAGCAGGATGCCTTGGAGGCTTCATTCAGGTACTTCTAACATTTTCATCTGCCAAGATATTTTCAAGCTATTTCTTTCTGGAGTGTCCTGAAAGGAATATATCAAAACATAAGGATTTTTCTTGAGGTTTGAAGTCTGCTTCAAAAATACCACTGAGGTCAATGCAAGTCTTTGTTAAGCTCTAGCTTCAGCCTTTAGGAAAAACAAGAATAGAAAGAAAATTTAACACTTGCATATAACTTCTCAAACAAACTTGTGCCTGTCCTCTGCTGAACATTCCGGGGACAACACTACCGACAGTTATAAAATCTTCACACATTGGATCACATAATTACCTACCAATAGAGATATTTATGAATACACTTACTAAGTGCTATATTTTATGCTTTCAAATTGTTCTTGTTTTCTGATTGTCAAGATCTCAGCTGATGTTTTCCTGAATATACTGTGCAGTCAGGTGGTAAAAGGACCCTTCCTATACATTCTTCTTAGCTGCTGCATTGGTACTCCAAAAGGCACCTGTTTCCAGCACTGATCCCTGGGCACAGGCCAAACGATAGAGAACAACTGATGTCTCCACTGATCAGAGCTTACCCTTTCCACAGATTAGTTACCACCAAATGACCTATGCAAGGACAACCATCCCCTGGGCCCTACGTGAAGCCTCTCATACCTGGTGACATATTTATTATCTTTTGCGTGCTCCCCTCCCTCCCAACAAAACATACAAACTACTCTAAAAGCTGGGTCATAGCCTCCCCATAAAGTACCCACTGCGACTGAGTGCTGTTGGGGTGGTGCTATGTTAGAGCAACAAGGAGATTCCAGTGACCTGGAAACACACAACAGCATTTGTCTTTTTCAGATACTGCCAATCAAAGAAAGAATAAGCACTTATATAAAAGTCTGATTTTATGATTTTTAAAACCTACAAATCAATCATGTAAATGGGTTAGAGCCTAATGTTTACATTTAAGCCAATAATACATGCCAACAGGTACTCTGTCTCACCTGTATCGGAAGTGTAAAGTGTACTTTAAATACATTGGACGTACTTCTATTTTAAAAGGATGCAATAGTAAATATGCATAATGATGAAACAAACTATTATACTACTAGAAAAACATTTCCTTAGAGCTTCATTAACTCTGTATTAAACCAAATTAGGATATGCACGCATACCTACCGTGTAGAAATGAATGACTTATTTGCATTTTAGTCACATTATAACATTATACAGTCAGACCTGACTGCCACCTTCACCTGCAATGACATTGTCACTGAAGCCAACAGAAGCTCTAAGACAAGGTCTACAGGTCTCAGGGCATGCCTGCACAAGGGTGCTCAGGAAAGTCAACTGGCATTAGTTTAACATATGACCTAAAGAAGATTAGTTAAACTTTATGTGGATGCTTTCCTTCAGAATTAAGGTGACTTTAATATGATTTTGTTACTTAAGTTTGGAAGTGAAGTAAACTAAATCAAATTAGGCCGCTTTAATGGTGAAGAAAAGCACCCACACAGGGTTTTGATGCACCGCAACAAGCCACTTTAAAAATTAACTCATATTGTTTTTCCCATGTGTCCACTCATTTACAAACCCTTTAGGAAGGTTATAGTTTTAAAAATATTAATCTGATTAAATGAAATTTCACTTCATCAAATTACATAATTCCACTTGCTAGTGTGAAGAAATCACTAAATATTAAAACGAGCTCCCTGGTAAAGTCATCCAGCTTCAGAGGAAACAGTGTTTTTGCTGCGGTACTTTAGTGAGTTTTACTAAAGATTACAAAAACACTCACCCCTTTTTAGAATTTGATGAGTGACATCCAGTGTGGTGTTTCCGGGAGTGGAAAGAGGGGTTTGAAGCACCTTTGGTTTTGCTTTAAGGCAGAGTAACTTCATGAGCAGAGAGCATGTTCCATATCCACTAACACAAAGCACATTTCCAGCTATAATAAGACCTCTAGCATCTTATATGGCCTTCCATGCAAACTAATTCAGAACAGTAAAATAATTATGGTTAAATCATTACCAAACAGCTCAGAGGAAAAGACAAGGCAGTTAAGTAAGTACATGTCAAATTGTCCTTTCAGCCTATCTCAAGAGAACTGGGCCAGTGGATACTGTATCTTATAACTCCTGTTGACAGAGAAAGAACGAGGGAAGATGAATCCAGAATGAGCGCTAAGGTAATCTTGAACACTCCAAAAGCACGGCTAGCTTTTTTTCCCAGATCATTTTAAACGTCAGTTAAATACTTTCCCTTCTCTCACGTTTGCACAGAAAGTCTGCAGACACCACTACACTAAAGGTGGAGATGTCTCAGTAGAGCTATAAAAGAAACAACTCTTCCCAGAACAGATTTTAACCATGCAGGGCATATATATGCATTTTTATAGTACCTTATTACAACACATGCATCTGTCGATCTCCAACTGTACCAGAAGATGCATTTTAGAGACATTCAGGTTTCTTAGGGAGAAGCTAGTAATAAGAAAGTGCTCTCAGGTAGCCCTTGCACTCCTGAACAAGCCAGACATAGCTTGTACCAGGACGTTCAGCTCTCAGCAGAACATGACCAGAGCCACCATTACTGTTAGGAGTAAGATTTTGTAGCTACATGCTTGTGCAGCATCATGAAGAAATGGGGCACAACAGCACATAATTAGGTACATGACAGAAGTCTGCGTTTTCTTTAAAAATTCCCATAATAGCCACATTCAAAACTAAGCTATCAGTCAGATGGATCTGTGAGCTATTTTAAGAGCTTTGACAACTGCCCTCTGGAGTCTGATAGAAGTTAGCAGCGCTTATAACAAGTAAACTAAAACTAGTGGGCTTAAAAATATTATAATACCCAAAATAACAGTAAAAAAAAAATCAGTGGTTTTCAAGTATTTTTTCTTTAGACCTTTGTGGCTCACTGAATTAAGAACAGGGGGCAACTTCAGCTTTACAGATGGTTTTCAGACTGAGTGTTTAATATGTGGCAGATGCATAGTTAATTAAAACGTTTGAAGTTGGTATGAGGATCAAAAGGAAAGAAATGTTACATTAAAAAGCAGAGAGTTGATCTAAAGCTGCAATTAAAAACATGAACTCAAGGGAAAGAGTTGAGTTCATAGAGGAAACATTATACACAGAATTAAGATCAGTATTACAGTTTTAGAAAAGAAGCAAGCAAGCTAGATAAGTAGCAGCACATAATAATTGAGTATTTACACAGCTGTGAAACTCCTGCCAGAATTGTGAGTACACGTGTTTGGAATGGATGCAGGGGAAGTCTTCTCCACCTGATCCTGTACAACAATTTGCTTTATTGCCTGGCTGCTCTTGGTTCCTACAAGAACACCCGGAAAGGTTCATTGGTTTAAGCCTCGTGCACCTGAGTAAACTAACAATCCAAATTGCCAGTTTATTCAAATGAAAAAAAGATTACCAATGAGAGTATTAAAGCTTAATAGAAGAAAATATTTAATTAAAACCTAAAATGGAGTACTCTTCTGCGTAAAGGCCCGGAAATGGAATTGGTCCCACCTGGGTGTGTTGTAGCCTGGTACTGGGAAGAATAACTCCACTACCTTGCTTGCTACCACACTGTGCACAGAAAAACAGATGAGCTGACAGGGAGCTGGTTTCACAAATAAAGCTTCTGCGAAAATAAAGTGCTCGATGTGCTTCTACTAACAGGCTGACCAGTTCCTTCATGAATTAATTGGTCCTGGCTTATCAGTAGACCGACTTATATTTGTCTTACCTTCAGATGCTTCCATAATTTATTAATTTAGTATGTTTATTAGACATGAAAAGCATTTTAAACTTTCTCAGGTTTAGACTTGTAATAACCTTAGAAATACTTAATCATCACTGTTACATTTAGTACTGTGCTTAATACAAAGTTTTTTCTAGAGGCTAGTGATAATATTTAACACATAGATGAAAATTAAATGGGTATCACAGGAGATAAAGAAGGACCTGCTTACACCTACTATATTCTCTGCCTTCTACTCATAATACCTTCAGCTTACACTTGAAATAAATATTACTAGTCATTAGTACAGCATTCAGCCATAGGGGTCAGAATGGTCAACTCACACTTACTCATTTCTCCCCTACCAACCTTGCAAAAGCTATCTGTGAAAAATGCAGCCAATGGACATCAGCAACTTCAGTCTTAGCCACTTACAACAAAGTGGTAAAAGTTTTAAGCAAACACTGGACACACTCTGTTGTGAAGCAACTACAGGAGAAGGCAAACACCCTTAGCTTTTCTAGGAAGATTGGGATGCTTCAGAAGATGTTTGCCTGCACAAGAGCTGGTACAAACTTCCTAATACAGTCACAACCAAAATGATAGGGAGTTTTCCCAGTGAACAAACTTGATTTTCTCCTCCTCTTTGTCACTTGCTCCCAGTATCTGCCATAACTAGGACACATTCCCTTGTGTGTCCAACTCTCCTTCTACTTCCCTGTTGGCACAACAGAAGGAGAAGGAAGCCCTGCTGCCCTGCACATTTGATACGCAGCTCCAAAATGCTCCAAGGGCAACTCTGCAATTCCTTTTCCTACAGCCACGCTCTCTTCACAAGTCCCAAACCCAAGCACAGGAAACATATGTTGGGGCAGAGAGCAAATGCTGAGATATATCCCTGCAATCTCAAGGAAGCAGGTGGTTCCTCACAGATCATTGCCAGTTCCCACATTTCAGAGCCGTCCATGGCCTGGGTGTGGCAGAGGTATAATCAGTCCTTAAATATCCTTTTCTTCTCTGCGCAGTTCAGCCCACACACAGCAAAGCCTCCATTTCAGTATGTCTGGTGACACCACGGTAGCAAAGACACACAAGTTTCCTGTTTTCATTGTTTAGCACACTTTGGCAGCGATATTCTCCAAAACAACCAATTCGGGTCATTAATCAAATCAACAGAGAGCTGGCTAACAATCTGTCTTAACTGAGTTGGCAACTGATAGCTGTCTACATCTCTGAATTTGTGTAGCCCCGACTAGTTTTAATCAGCTGCACAGCCATTAAACCATCCCTCTTGTTCTCCAAACGAAGGAGGCAAATTCCAGGAATTAAATTTCTGATGAGCATAGCTGCACTCGCTCATTCAGGAAGCCCTTACTGAGAACACTCCATGTCTGTCACTCAAAATCGGCTGTTTCCTTCAGCATTGCTGCCAGTAAGTTGTTGACAAATGAAAGCCAAAGGGGAAGACACACAAGGCAAGTGGAGATCCAGATATGGTAAAATCTTGAGACCTTGAACACAGTCCAAAAATTATTCTTTTGCCAACACGAAAACACGTCTCAGTTTAGGCCAGAAAACTTAGATGAGAGCTCTGTCTTTATATGATTTAGAAACAGCACGCATCTGTCAGTCTCAAGAGAAACACACTCACCTTAAAAGAAGCAAATTAATAAACTCTTATA
Source organism: Limnodromus scolopaceus (assembly GCA_028565335.1). NCBI lineage: Eukaryota > Metazoa > Chordata > Aves > Charadriiformes > Scolopacidae > Limnodromus > Limnodromus scolopaceus. The sequence goes on from JAOXNO010000024.1 coordinate 1,445,865, forward strand.
AACTACTACTAGTAACAAAGTCTAAAACAAAAAATATTTTTTAAATAATCAAAAGTACTAAGTAAGTTATTCCACCTTACCAAGCATGCCCTACTGCAGGACTGTGACCAAGTAGCTCTTCTATTTCCAAACACATGAGACATGCAAGCTATAAATAAACAAGTTCAAGATGTGCATCGATATCACAGACGCTACCCGCTCACTCCACTGTCCTTCACTCACTACAGCTAATTTCTGACATTGTCTTTTTCTTCTTTCCCTTTGCAGGCATTAAGAGAGTGAAGGAAAACGACGCAGCCTGTCAAACACTATCAGGTACATTAGCACTTGTCTTTTACTCACTTCGTATCGTTTCTCACCCTGGATTTCTTGTATTCCAGTAGTGCATCCCAGTCAGTATCAGTTCATACATCACTCTGGAGGATGAGAACTCCCTAGATCTTGTGTTGAGATACTAATTGTTCCTCAGAGACTATTATACACATGCTTGGGCATTTTAATTATTATTATTTAATTATTATTACTTAAGCAATAAAATGCAGGTGAGAAGAGGCTTATCAAATGGCCAATATCTACGCACTTGAAGCTTTACTTCAGCCACCGAGGTCTTTCTAGAGGTAAAACTATTTCATGTACATATTAAATGTCTTACTGTATCCTGACCACAAGAAACAAATATTCTGCTTTGAAAAGTTACTTTCATGTGTGAAAATCTAAGTAGTCTACATGAATGATACCACTGTTACTATGACCAGCAAGTATATGATGGACTTCCACACCATAAAATTCACAGGGTCAGCCTGTGTATTTATGATCTGTTTTGCAGTCTTTCAAAGTGCTTGAAGTTAAGATAGGAATGAATGCAAAATAAGTGCAAAATCTTTGAAAACAAGCATCAAGCAGCCAGTCACAGTGTAAACACATTTTAAAGTCATGACAGTAAAGTCCCTCAGAGTACGAGTAAAGACAATGTTTTTGTTGGAGATTAACTAGGACTTCTTAGGAACTTCAGATTAAAAGAAAACTATGCAAATAATTCCAATCACCATATAGATATGTAACATGAATCCTCCTCAAAAACTAGAGAACAACTCTGCTCTAATGTTGCAGCATCACAATAATCAGTCACTAAGTATACAAAAAAAGTAATGTAATTGTACATATTTTACAAGAACGTCAGCTAAAAAGAAACAAATGTTTAAAAAAAAGCCCTTCTACATTTGCATATAATTGAGCCAGGATCAGATGAAGCCACATTCAAAGTCCTACCATCCTTATGTAATGCCATCAACCAAAGAAATTAGGCAAGTCATTTAAGGTCTTCCGGAATACAACATTAATTTCCACTAAACAGTTCTACTAAGCTTTAGAGGCAAGGGGCACAAAAGTGTCTTACATCCTCACCTGTACATTCCTCCTGAACTTACATCCCTCCCTCCTCCTTTCCTCCTGAAATGTCAGTGCTAAGGGGATGCCTACGCAGCCTCCAGAGAGCTTCCTTGAATTTCGAAGAACCCATCCACAGAAGCACTGGACCCAGCCCAGGCAAGTACATGTTGTCTCTCACAGATGCTGATTAGTTCAGGCTCAGCACAAACTAATTGTGGCATTAAGTCTTAAGCCTTCTGATCTCAAAGATATATCCCACCAGAGCCATGCCACAAAATTTTACTGTTTACAACAGGAGCAATTTCTCAGAAATAATTTTAAATTGAATGCTATATAGTTTAATTTTAACTCACTTCAGGTGCACATCTGCACAGACAACAGGAATGCCCCCCTTCAGTCTTCTCTCAAGCACAGAGGACCAGGCTTGGCTTGCCTCCATTGCCTTTTCCATGAGCACTTTAGGAGAACAATTTATATAGCTTGAAGCTAATTGAAATCTTGAATTCAGGTGATATTACTGAAGATTCTTGGAAATGAGAACTGAACTTGCCAGACTTTGAACGAAATCCCCAGTTGTACCCCAAGTTACAGTTATCAACAGGGAGAACTACTACATAACAGAGGCCCTACGCACCCAACACAGCCCCAAGGTCATATATTAAGTACACTCTGCTCATTACCAGTCATTTGAAGAAATTATCCATCCAATAATTTGAAAATGTATGCATTTGATTCTCTGCAATGGCTGACATTCAGATCTTAAAATGGACAGCAAGCCGAATTCACTGAAGAGACAATTTGGAATGACTTCTGAGGGTTTGGCTCCAGGTACCTTCTGGAAGCGTTATACAGATATAACCATATATATCCATACTTCATTTTGTTTCTTAAGTGCATGCTTTTGCATGTTAACAGCATATGTGAAAAATAATAAACACAAAGGGTTAATAACATTTCCAGTGTTAAAGGAGACACCTCAATGTAAGAATCCTGTATGTGTCTGAATGGTTAAGTTTTTGCCAATGTGTTGAATTAACACTAGGGTGGGGTGTAGTTTTGGGTTGGTTTGTTTGGTTTTTCGTATAACTTATTATCCATTCACCTTCAAATCTTCACAGCTCTTTTAACAGATCTCACTACAAATCCCCAGATGCAAAAGAACAGATAGTGTTCCTCTAGAAAAAAAAAAAAAATCTGTCTTTTTTTGTTACTAATGCTATAGCAATCACCACATCAACACAGACTGAGTATAAGCTATTTAACAATGCCCACGGTAGAGGAGACAATGAACTACAAATGAATTTGATCCCTTCACACCTTCCTTGCTTTATCCTCCTCCGCAGTGAAGCTAATACCCAGAGCCATGTGTAAAATACACTTGGCAACTGCATGGCTGAAGTTGCCAAGTTTCAGAATTGTTTTTTCCCATCTCGGCAACAGTAGCAGGAACACTATCACATGGGTTTTGGCCATTTCTGGCTATCCCGCTGAAAGCACTGGATTCAGTTGTATGTGATTGCTGGAGGTGCTTCTAGCAGGAAAAAAAAAAAAGCAGAAGATCTACTCAGGTGGTTTTCACCTAATCAGAAAAAATATTTACTTGCTCCAGGTTAAATTTCAATTTTTGTTACAGCATATGAAAGACAACTGTCCTATGTTTTAATCAACCTTAATACCCACAGGTTTGGGCAGGGTAGAAATGCCCTGTTTCTGTACTGTGAAGACGCTTATCAAGATGCCATCCTCATTTGCATGGAGAATACTTTTGAAGGTGGGTCCCAGTCTGTTTTCTACCAAATGTAATCAATTTGAACTTCAGAGAATTTTCTTAGAAAAATAAACAGGCTGGACAAATTTTGCCCTCTGCAAACCTTACACTTTTTATGGCATTCATACCTGTTCCATCCTGCACTGTAACAGATTGAGTTACAAGTTAAAAGTTATATTTGCTAACTTTAATTCCCTTCCATGCAGCTTTTGGGAGAGAAGTCATCAGAAGCCACAAGCTATTTGGTCACCCCACCTGGCTAGTGTTCATACCTTCTTTGCAGTCATCTTTGATAGCAAGTGACCCCAGCTGTGTACCCATTTACAAATGAAGTTGGTCTTTGTCTGTATTAAACACCACAATGTGAGATATCATGTTTTAGCACGTTTACAGGTAACCAATACATTTTTTTTGTCTGAAGTGATGGGACACCAAATAGGATGTTGGGACCCCTGGAGCAGCCTCGCTGCTTGGTGAAAGAGATGGAAAGTGAAAGACAGCAAAGATGAAAAGCCAGCAGCAACACCACATAGGACAGCCAACCATTAAAAAAAGCAGCCAACCAGCTTTGATGATGACATTTTCTGACATAACAGACATAAAAGAAAAGCCTTAAATGTCAGCTTCTTCATGCTAAAAAAAAAAACTTACCAAAGTTACAAATGAGAGTTAAGTATAATAACATTCTTACAAATGAGAGTTAAGTATAAGATCTGCCTCTGCAATACATGGAGAAGGGTCCTCCCTTTTACAATACCATACGTAAACATGTTAATTCAGCGTTGGTCAATGCACTGATCATATTTCATGGAGGCAAGGAACTTGTTTGAAAGTTACAACTCTCATAGCTCAGAATTTAAAGTTAAAACATTGCAACTGCTGTGCAGAATACACGCATCTACATTCTCCAGAAGTCCTCTTTGTTTCCATACAATGATATCCATTAAATTGTAGTTCCTCCAGAGCTAACAGCAAGCAATTACAAATCCTCTGCCCTGGCTTACAACAGAAGCTGCACAACCCAGGAAGACTGACCGTGTGTGATCAATGGCCTTGCCGGGGGACAGAAGCTGAATGGGCCAAGAGGAGGTCCCAGAGCTTGGCCAGTCACTGGAATCACATGAAGGATGTTGAGAGCCACAAGCAAGAAGCAGAAGCTGATTGAAGTCACAGGATTAAAAAGATATCACGGCTCTCCTCTCTTCACTCATCTGCCAAACCAAAGCCAAGTTGGTGGCACCCAACCTGCAGAGCCTCCTAACAGTGCTCACACAAATCGCAGCAGAGAGGAGGTTGGACTGGCAGTTACATTTCTAAAGGCCAGTATTTGTGTGCTACGGGACTTCCACACTGACAGACTAAATCTATTTGAAAGCATGAAAAATCCTCTATTTCATTAAACCATGAGGTGGCACACGTTCTAGAATTAGGCACTGCGTTAATTCACTCTTCAAAGTAGCTAACAAAAAATAAAAGAAACATCACAAGAACACATTACGGGCATTTTTTTTCCTTTTCCTATTAAAGTGCTCTAAGTACAGAGGAATATTTTTCCCCAAATATTTACTTATCACGCCTTTTTCCTCCTTCTAGGTTTGGTTTATTTTCATTTGCCTGTAACAGATGAAATATTTAACTTCACAGTGTAAACAATGTATCAGATACATCAAATGCTGGAGTAAGTGGGCCAAAATAAATTGGATATGGCTTGCATTCTTTTTATTGCTACTATTATGATCTCCAAACGATAGCACAATCTCTCATTGCAAAATGCAGTGGAGAGTTTTCCTAGCTAGCTGGAGGCATAAAAGCAAACCCAAGTCTTCTCATTACGGCACCCAGACAATTTGATTTAATCCTGATTAGACCATTCATTCTCAGGGGCTCCACTACAATATCACATACATCTTTATAATCTGTCTTCTACCTGTATGGCAGCGAGGCTGTTCATTCCAATAAATGGAGCTTTAATTGTGTCTATTGGACATAAAAAGCAGTTTTCACAGAAATAAACAATTACTCAAGTCAGCTTCTCACAGACCAACTCTGGTCTTATATTTCTTGCTCTTGAAGCTTCCCCAGACCTAAGGCTTACTCTTACAGGGCCCTTAACATTGAGCTGAAAACAGATCTTTAATCGAACAGGACGTTTTAATAATCATGTCATTGACAAATTAATTTTAGTGTTACAGACGCTTTCCACAGCAAGTATACAAGAAAGCCCTGCATATGCAAGCTACAGAATTTAAAGAACATAAAGCATGTTTCAAAAATGTTATTTTACACTATCCTTGCAGCTACAGTGGCTGTGTTGTAAAATAGAAAGGAAGAATGTCTTTCCTGTCAAGTCAGGAAAATATTGCATATATTTAATGCACTTAAAAGAGGTATCCAATATTGTCCTCATATCAGGCAATTAATGTCTCAACCACAATCCCAGATTAAGGCTTAATACACTATTTATCTCTTGAGCTATGTGGAATCTAACTGTTATTACATACCCAAGCGAGTAACATGCATCAAATAGTAAGAGGTGGAAACACTCTGAAACCTAGTTACGTTATCACACTAATTTTCCACATTACAGAGACAACAGCACTAACTGGAACACAGATATCAGAGAAAAAGACTTGTGCGCTGAGAGTCTGTTTGTAAATACACCAGAACAGTTCAATATTTCTAATTAAGCAGAGATGAGAAGTGCCCCGAACTAAAAGAAACGCCTTTGGCAATAGCTTATTCAATCACATTTCAAAAATATTGCTGAAATTCATCTCTGATGATCACTAACTGCCACTTCTGAAATCCGTAGCACGCTCAACCTTATAGACAACAACAGCAAATTTCACGCTGACATTACGTGTAATTGAAACTTTTGATTGAACAGTTCAGTTTTTGTTAATCGTACAATATTCATTAGTTAGCTGAGTCGGCTGACTGACTGTTGCATGTCAGTTTAGCCTATGGCAAACAGATAGAATGGTAGATGGTACAGTTGTAGTCTTAGGCTACCAGCATAATTCATTCTTCCAGCCTTTTAAAAAGTTCCCCCTAAGACCTTTATGCACGTTATTTTAGCAAGAGAATGCATTTCTGCTGTGGATGGACAATAAGGATAAGTGATGTAGGTAACATCATTAAATGATCTTTTAAATTGTCAGCATCAAGAAACAGAACTGAGTGAACAAATTTCCGTGCATAAAACCATTCACATCACATACGTCATGTAAGTGATGTGAAAGTACAATATTAATTTTAAGATTTGTGGATGCGAACTTCTTCTTCCCAATGATGTGAAACCCTGTGAGTATGGTAGATATTCTGGAAATAACATTTTATTTTAGTTAGGACAGAGCTGAGTGTGGCTCAGAAGACCGTATGATTCTATGATGCAAACACAGAATGAGTATCAACACACACTATTAGGAAGGATATTTGTGGAATTAATCCTGTATTTGTGCAACTTCGTAATCTCCTTCCCTCTGAAGCTAGTATTTTGGAAGCTATCAGACAATGAACATAATTTAGTAAGGTCATACCATGCCATTGAAGCAACTGGACTGAACACCAGATGCTTAAAAGCCTGGAGTTTAGGTGCTGTGAAGAAATACAATGGTCTTCCCTTTTCTGAACCAGATAGCGTGGAAATCAGCTTCAGAAAATCAAAGCCTCATTAAATATGACAGTGGGCAGTGTTGAACTCTGGCAGTGAGGCCCTGAACCCTGTACAGGTACAGCAGCTCCCTGCAGAAGCATCAGGAAGGTTACAGAGTAAGTCACAGGAACAAATCGCTTAGGAGAGTAAATACCAGGAACTTGTTACTTTTCACCAAACCTAGGAAGCATTGGACACAAAATACTATACTATTAGTTCCAAATGGAGTAACTCCTATGCTTAAAACTAGCTTAGCTCAGGCTCTAATCTAGTTCTTGCTACACCACTGGACTAGATCTCTGTCATCAGTCTATAGCCAAAATGGCATTTAAACCATTTCTAGGATGATGAACTGACGATACCCTGTACCCATTATGAGTGATACAGCTGCTCTGGGCAGCTTAGGGGAACAAGCCCAGAGAAACCAAAGAAAACCAAAACCCATGCACAACAACAATCATCACACACACAGGCAAAACCTCCCAAATTATGAAAACGGTTTTACTTCATCCCATTGGACACAATGACAGGACATGAATTTGCAAAACTGTCAAGTCCTTCCTTTAGGCATCTAGAATTATGGTAACATGGAAGTGGATTCACTAATCTGACATATTTGAGGACTTTGCGATACTAATATTATAGTTGCATATGAAGGCAAAGGATTTCACACTGCATCGAGAAAACAATGACTGTGTTCTTTTGAGCTGCTTTTGCTAAAACAGGAAAGAACTAAATTATGGCTTAGAAGTGTGAGGCAGGCCGGGCAACAGACTTTATCTTTCTAAAGATAAAATAGCTACACTTAAAGGCCCAAGATTGGTCTCTGTCCCAAGTGAAAGAATAGTTGCTAGAAACTTAGAACATGAACTGAAACTCAAATATAGACTGGCCTAGAGAGTATCTGTGACACAATCAGGAGACAAAAACTCGTCAGTTAAGATGCAGTAGTCATCTCCTAGATTGCAAGCAGTCTCCAAAATACTCCACACCTCTTCCTGATTCTTCCTTTTCTTCCTCTTCTACCTTGTCACCTAGACTGTACATAGGAAAAAAAAATATCTAAAAGTGCTTGCTGTTGAAGAAGTAGTAACATTTTTAGTCCAGAACATTAACAACAGAAACGTAATTTTATTCTACCAAAACCATCTAACTACTTATTGAGGGCAAAGTGGAAGGACCCCAGTTTGTTATTACAAACTAAAAATTCCAATGTAATTTTCCATGTGCATTTTGATGCCATTGCTCCAACTGACAACAGCTTACAGAACTCACTGTTCTTACGGTCAAAGAAATATGCCCGTCCATCCCCATCTCCTCAGAAATAAGGGTTTCTTTTCTGACCCAACCAGCACCTCACTTGGTACATGCTCCCAGTCCTTGCAGTTTCTCAAAGAAAACCAATATCCTACCTGTCTTTCCTGCCTAAAAGCACTTTCTCTTAAATATGAACACACACATCACACGAGATCACTCAACACAGCAGAGAGCAGTAGAAAAGATCGTGCTTGCTTTGGCCATCCCAATGAAGGCTGGTGAAAAGTAACACAGAGAGATGAATGTATTTGTGTATCTTCTGAGTAGAATGAGACCTACTGTCACCAGGACTTCCAGAATCTGGAAACACTTGAGCAGCACACTATTGATACACCACATGAAACCAGACAGATGCTGAGCATAACAAGTGGCGTGCTTCACAAAGAAGTCTCCTTAGGATTTCTATTAGCTTGTTTTTTCCCCCCCCAAAAAAAAACTTGTAGAAAAGTTAGAATGGTAATCTTGGAATTAACATCTACTCAACCTTGAGCATTTGACTTCACCATTCTAAATCATTATTTTCTCTTATATAAAATAGACATCTTCATAAAGGTAAAAAATTGTATTGCAAGTATTAATATTTATTTGAAAGCACATGAGGATAAATGAGATTTTAGTTGCTGGCAAAGAAAATTGCTCACTTAAACTTTCATGGAGCCACAGGTCATTTATTTCCTTAAAATTCCTTTTAGCCTAAACGTAACAACAATTCTTTAAGTCAAACTGGCATTTTAAAACACTTGGCCTTAGCAATGGCATTTAAAATAATGTGGGGATAATTACTGACATTTACTGTGCTGTAGTGAGAGCGTGCAGAAAAAGAGCAAGAAGGCATCTGAGCTACACTGATGCCCAATAGCTCAACAATATTATTAGTGTCGGTACAAGGCCGCATTAAATCTGGTACTCCACATCCATTCCAAGTTTGTAGACACTCAAGGAGCACTTATCTTCCAGTAAATAAGAACTCAAAACACTGCTCAAAGTACTTGAGGATGCATATTATAAACTTGATTCTGGCACTGTTCAGGATTACAGATACAAACAATACAGCGTATTGCTCAAAGGAGTAAAAGTTTTGCTGGCCTTGGTTATTTGTAGCCTGAAATACCAAATAACCAATAATACTTGTGACTATGCTGTCCACAGGGTATGAACAATTTTATGTTAAAGTAAACAATTATTTCTACCATTTTGACTTGGAAAGTTACCTGGAAATGTCCAAGTAGAACCTGTGCCATCAATTGCTGTGGCTTTTATAAAAAGACCTGCTGAAATTATTATAAAATACCTGAAATCCACCTAAATCACTCAGGAGACAGAGATCATTTTCTGCTGGTCAAAAAGATGGAGCTCTTGCAAACATCAGGACTTTTGTCACTACATTTCCCTCCCTAATTAATTGAGAAAGTAACATCAGCAGTGGGTGCCTTTTCTAGTGATCATCCCAGGCTCTGCTCCCCTGTATTTAATATGCATTATGCCTTTCTTTGCATTGTTTTCTTAATGCTATTCCAGCTGTTAAAAATGACACCTTCCCCATCCTCCCAGAAATTCTCTGTGCAGTTTATTGAACTCTCTGAAAATACTCCAGAAGTAGTTCCCTATTCATAGTACCCCAGGAGTTCCTGTTCCAGTGCTTATCCCATAGACTGCAAAGAGACGCGTGTCTCTGAGACAGGGACCGTAACTTTTTTACCTTTCCTTTCTCAGCACGCCGTAAGTTTGCCACTTGTGAATACTTTGGTGCATGGAGCCAAATCCTTTTACTGCCTTAGAACTAATGCAAGTCTTCCAGGTCTCCAAAAAAGCCAGAGTCATTCTCCCTGTCACTCAAATGAGACATCCTGCTACATGATTTTTACCTTAATTTGGCAGCAACATCTCCAGCAAACACTTCCAAGGACTGTTTATTTACAATGGCATTTTAAAATGTTAAGCATTTGAGGTATTGCTCTCTGTACAAAGACATACATTTCAGACATGCTATCTGGAAGATAATCACTTAATTTTCAAGGTCCAATTATCAAAGTTCATTCTTTTGGAAAAACACTTTAAAGGACATCAGTGAAGACAAAACTTCCCCAAAGCTTATCAAAAGCCCTGTAAAAGATGACTCCTTTCCTCACTTAGGATGGTAAAGACTAGAAGAAGCAAAAAGCACTGTGCTTTGGAATGTGCGCTGCTTCTCCAGCACTTTTATGCATACAAGACATGCAAGGGTGGGACTACGAGAAGGTTCTTGGGAAAGGCTCTATAAATAATAAATTGGCGGTAGGATGGTGGGAAGGAGGAGGACTTAAGAGCACACTGACTTTTATGGCAATTTCTTATAGGGTTCTCAGCAAAAGCATTTTTTTTATAAGAGTAACTGCCTTTCTGCAAATCTCTTTTACCACTATTAAAAGCAAAGAGCCACAGTTCCTACCACCATCACAAAAAAAACCACAATTGAAAGAACACCTTCCCTGTTCTTGCAGAGATTTGGCAGCCCTCAACACACAAAGAGCCAACGAGCTAAATTTTTCTGCATTGCAAAGGTTATCCCTGGTCACAGATCCTGCCTTTGGGGCATACGAATCCTTTCCTCTTTGATCCCTCAGTATTTGGGATTGAGAACTTTAAAGGAAATATCTGCTTGCACAGAGCTCTTCATCATACCCTGGTGAAGATACAGAAAGACTCATCCATGCTGGAGGATCTCCCTGCTCAGAGGGGTGACTGGGTGGGGGGGCCACTCATCCTACTCCAACTGAGAGCCCATCCTCCCAGCAGATGCTACCAGCGCAATATGCCCAATACACCATTGGACATCCATAGATATCTGATGGGGCTGGCTGGAGACAGAAGTTGACTGCACAGCCACGTGCAGAGGGCACACAGGAAAAACCAGGGCTGGCTTGGCCAAATTGAGGAACTGGTAAACACAAAAAAACCCAAAACATACTCTTTGAATTAGCATGTCATATTAAGGTTTGGTTACTGGCTTCAAGACAATATGCAAGTTGGAAAATGGAACGTCTGGGACAGTAGCAAATACACTTTGCTGTTTTCCCTGGCAGCTATTGTTTATCTTGCAAGAAGTACTTGCAAATTACACATTTCATAATAAATATCTGATTAATTGGGAAACACATCTCTGTGTTTAGCCTAACTTAAGCTTCTCTTGTATGTTTACATGTCTGCTTCTCTTTTAGCAAGTGCAACAAAAATTTCAACAAAAACACTAACCATACACAGACGTTTCCTTTGGAACTTTCCATCAACCTTGGCCAGACAAGTCTTGCTTTATTTATTGCATAACTTTTCTAGGAGGTAAATTCGTATCATCCAGGAAATAATGGCAGAGTTATTTTCTCCTGACTTCATCAACATGGATAAAACTGTTGGAGAAGACTTAATCTCTGAAAAAACGAGTCTTCTGATGTCCCAACACAATGCTCTGACTAGCGGAAGATACACGAGCATGCTACACGGATGTGTTCGACTCCCACAGCTTTTAAGCGCCTGCTTTTCCTGAGCTCTAAAAAAGCTTGACAGTATGTTTACGTACCCAAAACAATCCTTTCCCAGGGAATTTCACCAATTTTATGGGCCCTGGGAAATGAAGAGCTGGAACACATTCAACACAAGCAAATACACATAGTAAAACAAGCTGAAGGCTCAAATGGCAGAAATTTCTAGAGACGATATATAACAGAAGGCAATAGTAATTTGTTTACTATTCTTCCTACAAAAAATACAGCAGCATGCTTTATAATCAGAAATATATATTGAATCTAATGGAAGAGCTGACATTAGGGAAAAGTGAAAAAGCAAAAGTGTTGCATGAACTGGAAAAATATTTTCATTCTTGAAATTACATCATTCCATCCATCATATGGAAATGTTGGATGAGTTCCAAGGTTTCTCCCCAACACCATACACTACTACACCTTCCAACTAATTACTTCCTGAATTTCTTTCTAGTAGGCATTAAAAAAAAAAAATCTTATCCTAAACTTCCACTGGTTTCTAAATAACTAGTGAGAAGTAGCATAATGGCCAACAAAAAAAGCATTTAGATGGCAACTATTAAAGGAGCTCTTTACATTTGGCTTCAGGCATTAATTATTAAACATACACTAGACTGCTACAAAAAAGTGGATTATTTGCATTGCAGTGGCACGGGATGCCCAGTCACAGGTCAGGATCCCATTCTCCCAAGCATGCAATTAATTTACAGCTGGGACTGGAAGAGAGTGGGGGTACAGCACCATACGGTCTAAAGTTGCGGCAGAGGAGGTTTAGATTAGGTATTAGGAAGAATTACTTCACTGAGAGAGTGGTCAGGCACTGGAACAGCCTGCCCAGGGAGGTGGTGGAGTCACCATCCCTGGAGGTGTTTAAGAAACGTGTAGACACAGCTCTTCAGGGCATGCTCTGGTGCCCAAGATTATTGGTTTGTGGGTCGGTGTGATGTGGTGGGGTGTTGTGTTTTTTGTGGTGTGTGTTTTTGGTTTTTTTGTTTGGGTTTTTTTGTTTTGGGTTTGGGTTTTTTTTTTGTGATTGGACTCGATGATTTCAGAGGTCCCTTCCAACCATGGTGATTCTGTGATATTATTTGTCATGCAGCCTTGAACATTACAACCTGACAGAGGGGTACTCTTGGCCCATCTGCCAAGGTTATAACTTGCCCTTTCTAAAGGAACTATTTCTTCACAGAAAAAGGGACCTTGATTTAATATTTAATCTGAAGGACAGAACCCCTATTAGGGACAGGCTCAATCTTATTTCTGTTGAATAAAGTTTAGCTATGAATTTTCAAGGACTGTATTAAAATCCTGGAATTTTACAGTACATGACACCATATCAGAGCACAAGCTTTGAAAATAATCATAAAGTGGACATTATGAAACAAGATTCCTCTATGATTTCTATTAAAACTAAAGTGTCTATATTAAATACTTCTAAACAAATTTTTATTATTTCACCTGAACTGTGTATCTTCACAAACTAAGCAAACATTACAGGCCAGCATATCCCAAATCTCAGGCAGTAGCCAACACAAAATAATGGAATATCTCTGTTGACTCACTCTGAATTCAAAGGTGAGGTCTTAGAAGTATTTTCAAACTATTGAAGCACCTGCTAACATCAAACTAATACTCAACTCAAAAAGCGAATAATTTTAATTCTGTTGGTCTAGCTCTTATAGATTCACCTACAAAAGCTTTAATATTTCAAAAGGACACAGTAATATCTGCCACAATAGCTGTATTCTGTAAACACCTTGAAGAATTTAAGTTTCATTCATTCAGCTGCAGCTATGAATTTTCTCACTTTTCCATGTCCAAGTATAAGAAATTCTTTTAAATGGACATTTTGCCTTAAAAATACAAAAAACTTACAATATTAAGGCTAGTTAAAAGCATCAAGTGATGTTTTCAGTAATCATTGTTTGATGAGTTAAAGACAAATGCTGTAGGTTTCACACAAATAGAATTACAGGTGGGTTTTTTTCCCCAGAACTTTCAATCAGTCTCTTGCAATGTAATGCAAATCAACTGGACAAGACATCAGATTATATTTGTCAGCTTTAATGATACAAATTTCTGTTCATTAGTTACTCCAGTAAATCACAAAAGAGAAAGTCAACTTTTCTCCCTAATACTTCTACTTTTCTTCATCGAACACAAGGATTGCAGCAGAAGAAATTTGCTAAGAAACTTTCAGAGTGAAATTACTGCCTCCAAACACGCAATAGCTAACATAAACCACCAATTTTGCAGTATGCAAGAACTACATTTCAGGACATTGCACAGAAATAGGATTTGGTTATCAGAATGATTCTGTTCCAAATTGACATGAAAAAGCAGAATCAGCAAGATGTACCTCATTCACGTGACTCCTCTCCCAATCATCCACAGTTCAAATTCATGGCTTTCCCTTTTCCCAGGACCCAGCTTCAGTTTTAATCTCCCTGCCCATGTAAACTAACAGGTCATTCATCCTAAAAATAAGCGAGTACACTCATTAATTTATGAGTGTTCTGTGACTTCCCAAGTCACGGAAGGCAAGAACAGGGGCTCTGAGAGTGAAGAGCCGCCCACAGCACGAGAAGATCAGGTTTGAGACCTCTTAAGGAATCTGAAGGTGCATAAGTCCATGGGACCCGATGAAATCCATCTACGGGTCCTGAGGGAGCTGGAGGACCAAGTTGCTAAGCCCCTTTCCGTCATATTTGAAAAATCATGGCAATCTGGCGAAGTTCCCACTGGCTGGAAAAAGGGGAACATAACTCCGATATTCAAAAAAGGAAACAAAGAAGACCCGGGGAACTCCAGGCCAGTCAGTCTCACCTCTGTGCCTGGCAAGATCATGGAGCAGATCCTCCTGAAATCTTTGCTAAGGCACGGGGAAAATAAGGAGGTGATTGGATACAGCCAACACGGCTTCACCAAGGGCAAACCGTGCCTGACAAATTTGGTGGCCTTTTACGATACTGCCACAGACTTGGTAGACAAGGGCAGAGCAACTGACGTCATCTACCTGGACTTATGCAAAGCATTTGACAC
>JAOXNO010000024.1:1460650-1486546 GCA_028565335.1 Limnodromus scolopaceus
GTGTCCCTGCCCATGGCAGGGGGGTTGGAACTCGATGATCTCTAAGGTCCCTTCCAACTCAAACAATTCTATGATTCCAGCATTTTCTTCAGTCGATACAGTGGGCTGCTTCCTAAGCTTTGCAAGTTGTACCAAGCTCACGCAGCAAATGAGACTGCTTCTATAATCACACAGTGAAGTTCTTTTCCCTTCACACTAACAGAGGATGAATCATGAATGAGGTTGAAACCTAAGGCTGCTCTCCCCACTTTCAAGAAAGTTTAAATAATTCTATGTGCCATCCAAAAAGAAAAAAAAAAAATCGTTCATATCTCCAGTGTCTCTTTTTATTTCTCCAACAACAACGACAATACTAAAAAAGCTAAAATCACTGCATTTTCCACAAATGCTCTACTGTTACGGTGTAATTTCAGCACATGATTTACTATCAAATGCAACTCCACTTGTATGTTAAAGTGGCTGCAGTACCACCTGTGCAACCCTTGAAACCGGCTTGCTGCAAGCAATGTTTCTGCAATGGCAGTTTGTATGTTTTGCAGTTTCCTCAACTCCACTTTCCACAAGAGTGCAAAGAATTACATGACGAAGTTGTCTGAGCTGCAGATGAAATTAATAATAGCAATAATAACAACAACAACAAAAAAATCACCAAATTAAGTGATTCTCTGAATTACAAGTTTTCTTATTTCACTTTACACTTCTAGAGAGGTTCAGTGTCATTAAGCACAAAACGTTTCAACAAGTCTCAAGGGTTACACATGATCAGACATAAAACTACTCTGAAAGAAGTCGACATGCCTGGAAGTTTTATTAGCACCTAATATCTTCTGTGCTGATAATTATTTCAAGTTACTTTAAAAGGCCAAGTTAATGATTATGCTCGAAGTAACAGGTGTGGATTATATACAGCTGGCAGAAATCCTTTCTTTCCTCTGCTAAATTATGCCTTATGCTTCATTGCTATTCACCTACAGAAACAGGAAGCTGAATGCCCTCAGGAAAAGATTCAGACACGGAGCTAATGATTATCCACATAGGTGTGATACAGCCAGAAAACATACCCCGCCACACAAGACACACCTCTATGAAGATATCAGTGTTTCCAATTGTTTCAGACTGGCATTGCCCAAGCACACACTTTTTTTCCCACTTTCTAAAAGTGCATTTATACCTACCCTTAAAGGACTTGAAGAAACAGCGGTCGCACTGGACTATTAAACATTTTCTGCTCCTGCAGCAGTGGTACAGCAGTATCTTTGGTGACACTGAAGAGTCACTTTGCGCCAAGATCTCAGATAGGAAAATCTCATCTCGCAGTCCCCGGAGCCTGTAATGTTCTCTGCACAGCCAGGAAACAGTAAGACAAAGCCTTCACTCTGCAAAAATTAGTCTTTGGTAGGAAGACAAGTGCTGTCTCACAGAAGATGCCAGCAGGAAATAACTACATTTACCTTCTGGCTGAGAATTCCAGGATTACTGTTAGAGGCTGTCTGGTGGCCCATCTTGCCTTTCTACCGAAGGGCAAATGACAAATGAAGCCAAGTTCCATTTAACTACAGAAAACTCAAAAAAGCCTAGCAAAAATATAGTCAGGGTTGAAATAATCTACCAACATTTATTGTGTTCCATATTGCCTCACCAGACCTTCCCCTTCCTACATCTGCTGCAGGATTACGAGGAAGAAAAGAAGTTTAGTCCTGCGTGTTGAGAGTTTTGCAAGGAAAGTTCAAATTATTCAGGCCAGCGCTTGATCTGTCACTCCAGGATTAGACAGCTACAGGTGAAGAGGAAATCTGCATCAATAACCACATTGTTTTAATTGACTTTTAAATTGTCAAGGAATAAAAATGCTGCTGCCAGAAGCACAGATCCCAGAGAAGAACCTGTCCCACGGCAGCCAGCTGAAGAGGCAGGAGTTAAGCCAACAGCTACAATATTAGTCAACAAGAAACAGCCTTGCTCACACACAGGGTAAGCAGACTGCAGAGAGAATGCCAAGAGAAGCAGGATTTAAAAAAAAGAAAAAAGAAAAAAAAAAGCAAACCCTTCTTACCGCTCGCTCTTCCCTCTCTAAATTCATGAGGTGCAGTGAATCCTGCTTTAATAATACAGCTGTACGCTAAATGAATTACTTTTTTTCTATCATCAGGAATAAGGATGCTCAGAAGAGCTTACTAACTGCAGCTCAGCTCCATGTTCCAGTACTACCTTTTGGATCAGAGCTAGCCCACATGCTTCTGGCTCATGCTGCAGGCCCAACAAGCTCATGTGTGCCTGCAGCGTGTGGCACAGCACAGCCACCACGCTTCATAAAAAACCAGCACCTCTCTAATGCTAAGGAAATCCTTATACAACTTGCCTATAAATTTTACCTACAACAAAATAAACGTATTTCAGAGTGTAACCTATGTTAATCACCCTTTGTGGCTGTGATACTTCTAGACACAGTCACAGAACCAAGGCTGCGCTTTCAATTTGAGGCAGAGGACTGCCATGGTAATTGTGCCACCTACACGGTCCTGTCGGCATGTTTCATCCTTGCTCCCACATGCCTCTGTGGAGACAACATCACCCAGGCTATTCTCCCTCTACCAGGTCTAATGCCCCAGGTGAGTTTGTAGGGAGTTGTTTGGGCCTCAGTGTCACCTACATCTTCAAGCAAACCCTCCAAATGAGAGCATTCAGTGGCCTCCCCTAAGCCACGGGAATGAATTTGCATGGATGAACTGTAACTGAAGGATTTGCAGTTCATCAACAATACCTCACAGTATGCAGCACCTAAACAAAGGCTTAGAAGCTGGACAGCCTGTATAGACATTACAAGAACACTCCTAGTATACTAGGACACCATAATAAGTAAGCATCACAGATTCAACAAAAGCCATAAGCCCTGAAGCGTGATCCATCTCCTTATTTTATGCAGCAGGCCAGACAATGTTCAAAGGCCTGAGGACATGAACTTCTACCACAACGTGTGTTGGTGAAGGGGGTACTCCTGTATATCATCACTTGCAAGGAAGAAATCGCTGGGCACAAATCTAAGACAGTGCAAAGAAAGCTTGTCTCTGGGAACCAATTTAGCTTCAAAGACCAAGCCTTATAACTGGCGTTCTATTCTGACAGCACGCATAATGTGAACCCACTTAAAAAATACTGCATGACTGAATTTTCAGATACACAGAAGCTTCTACTCCTTGCATTAAAAAAAATTTAAAAACCCCAACAAATATGTTGTCCTGCTTCAGTGAAACACCTATCCAATGCCCAGTTGTGCAACTGTAAAACCATACATCTTCATCTTACTCTGAAGTTTAAAAACCACGCAGCTTATCTTGACTACTTAGAAAATGGTCTATTTGAAAAAGATTCCGGAGTTGGAACAAAATGTTCTAAGCTACCTCCCCATGGTCTGCAAAGCCAGCTTTTGATGGGTTTTGTTTGGGGTGGGTTTTTTTGCACTTTAACGCAATATTAATTAGTTATTTGCTTTCCCATCTGAGGTTTGAATTCCAAAAGCTGTTTATTATCAGCATAACATTTTGAAGTGGATGCAAACGAGAAGTCTGCATAAAGCTCTGAGACTGCTAGGTAACAACCAGTACTCCTCCTTCCCCTTCTTACCCCAGCACACCCGCACTTTGAGTAAGATCAGCAGTCTGTAACACCACACCATGAGTCGCTCCACAGCTTCAACGTGTTTCTGACTTACTGAAGCATCTCTCATACACCATTACTAAGTCATTTTTTCTGCAAGTAAGATAGAAAAAAAGACTAGAGGACATAGAAGACATTCAAGAAGGTGACAGATAAAAAGAACACTTTATGTAATAGGAAAAGGCTTTTCTGCATTCTGCAAGTGTATCAAGTAATGCACGTCATTCGCTTTGTGATCAGCATACATGAGTTTGACAGAATGCATAGTTAAAAAAAGGTTTCCAGATCATACAAGATCTTGCAATATATTGTAGGGGTTTTTATCTTGTTGATTTATGCAGTAGTTTATTAATTAGTAGCTGTCTGACTGGAACTGAGTCTCTGGAGATAAAATTGCCATTTGTATCATAATGATATTAGCCAAAGACATTCTCAAGCCTCTTCTGGGAGATCATTCATTTCACAGGTATATTAACTTCTTGTGAGTTAAGGAGGGAAAAAAAAAAAAAAAAAGGCACACACGCACAGGTCTATGTTTGTCTCACATTTGAAACTCCAGAATATCATTTTAGACAATCTCTGGGGAAAAAACAGGCACATCTAGACACAGGACATATGATTTATCTCCAAAGTAAACAGAACATAACTTTATTAATCCACATTAGAATATGGCCTGTGTCTTCAAGCCAATCCAGGTTACAGTACTGCATCTTCACCTCGACTAATAAGTGCAGGGAAAAGTACAGATGTAGATAAAATAACATCATAATACTTGTCTTTAACAAAATCCAAGCAAGTTTGGATTTAAACCAGAATTGTTCATTCTGCCTTATATGACAGTAAGCAGATACTAACGTCTATTCTTACTCCTAATAACTGAAGTCAAACACGACATTCAAGATTTCCAAAAGTATTCCATTCGGTGCAAGGAGGCTTCCTTACACTGCAAGTAAATAGCCTGATTTTGCAAATTATCCTATTTAATTTTATATACACCTACAGAATCACATATGAAAAAATAATTAAAAAAAAAAAAACCACTATCAAAACAAGGGAGTATATCTGTTTTGCAAATCATCCTGAGACAAGACCCACTCTCAAGAAGTAAGAGGTCCATCACGCTCCTAACTAACAGGGCTGGTAGGAGCTTGAGCTATAAAAAGTAGTCCCATCTCCTCTGGGGCCCATACTACTTGTCAGGGGACATATTACAGTAACCCCTGGGCCTCCTTGATGAAAGAGAGGTAGCTACGTTTCCCCTACCACAACCATCAGGGCAACTACCAATCCCACACAGCCCATATCCACTTCTCGGCCATGTGCAGCCTGGCCCTTACAATACCACCCTGAGCTGACAGGTCAGACAGTCTTCCTCCCAAAATAAATACCAAAGCCACAGCTGCAGCAAGTTGTATCCTGAGGCAGCAATCAGTTCTCAGTGTTAGCAGGATGCATTCATAGGCTGACTGGCAAGATTCGCCCTGAGAGCTCTTTTGAGGCTAGTGCATCTCATGGCAAGGGGCAATGACAGATGATAGCAAGCGATCATCTGTCACTGCCCATGAGAGCTATACTAGCACACAAAATTATTGCTGTTGCAATTCTTGCAAGCCAGCAGAAAAAAAAAAAATAAAATGCTGAAGTGAACTATATCAACTGACTGGTAATAAACCCCTTGATCCCTAAGTGGAGTCCTCTTGATGCTCACAGGTAATTCTATTCAGTCCAACCTTCATTCTGCTAAAACACACAAGTTAAATTAAGTTTTGTCACTTCCCAGATATTGTTGAGCTTCAAAGCCTGGTACCCTCTCCTTGTACACACCCCTCATGTAGAAACACATGACTGGTATATTCATTCAAACTCCATGCACATGAACAGTTTTTAGGAAGAGTTCGTTGCCTAGCCAGCAAAAGGAAAACTCTCCACCTTCATAGATAAGAAACCTTTTATTCAGCAAGCCACAAGGCAGTTCTTTTCTTGAATGATACAAAGTTTGTGCCTTATATTTACTAGACCTGCAATGGGGACAAAAGTAGCTTTTTTAGTTCAAGTCTTCAACTTGAAATGATGCTAATTTCTTTGGCATATGACTCTACAGCTTATAACATGCTTGTTCCCATGTTGTCAAGCAAATCTGTAAATCATTAGCAGTATAATTAATTATATCAATATATTAACATTAAGACCACCCAACAATCTATATTCCAAACATAAAGCCAAGCCAACTGAACAACGTATCTAATGACACTAGCTTATTATACTAACAGAGCAGATTTTACAATTTCTGAAACAGTCCATTAAGATTATATGTGCAGTGCTTTTAATTCCCCTGGATATTACTCTTTCAGTCATACCCATGTAACTGGCATCTTCTTAGTCTCTGGGGAATTTACTGTCAACTTATAATGCCCTCATGATTCAGAGATTATCCTCATGTCGGAGTTGTCATCATCATGTAGATTAAATTCAAATGTACAAAATTAATACATCGGTGAAACTGAGCTGTTTCAGCTATCTCAGACATAGTAACATCTATGCTCCACACTTCAAATCCCTCTTTTGAATCTGGCTGAGTGAGATTGGGGCGTAAGTCTTTCTATACCCTGAGGGATCCCGTATTGCTCAGTCACTCTCTTATTTTATACAACAGGAAAACTAAAGTATGCTGGTTCTCACCCTAGGAAAATGTTCACAGTCAGAGTCACCAGTTGAATGCTTCATTTCCATCTCTTGCTTTTTCTGTTCACCTCCCAACCCGCTTTGGAAGCAGGAGGTGCAACCTGCTAGTGACCACCATGCTCCACACTGTGAAAAGCTGGATGCTGGACACCAGCCTGAGAATCCCAGAAGACAAATGCAGCTCCAGGTGCTGGTTATCTGTGCTTTACGGGCTATAGTCTGAGAGCAAATTGCAATGGTGATGTGAGCCAAACATCTCTTAAGTCCTATGACACAGGACTGTTTTAGCAAGTCTGGACTCAGATTTCAAATCTTTGAAATCCTCAGGTGTCAACAATGTCCAAAAGTCATCTACAGAGCACCCTTTTGTATTACTACTGATACCAAAGAACTGCTCCTTAGGTTCCAAGCTGAGACTGTTGCAGACTGGCACTTTTGACTAGATTCATTAAAATTACCACTTCTGTCTCTCATTGTTCTGACAATATAATACCATAGCAACAAATGAGAAGCTCCAAATTATATGCGTGACTCTGAAAGGAAGTGCATAGTTCCTGTATATACAAACTTTGATCTACTGCAGGATGGTCAACAGCATCTGTTACTCTAATATCCCACATCATTATAGCCATTTAGCTAAACAGATCATAAAAATATTGTTCCATTAGCCATCAAACTGGCATAAATCCAGGGAGGTTGCTCAGTGGTCATGACCGAGTACCAGTATAAATCTAAAGGATCTGGATGGACGCTGTGGCTAAATGCCTGAATTCTTCAATGGTAGGGGCCTTATGCTGTTATTTCCAGGCTCACATTTTTAGCTACAATATTATACATGCATTTAAGGTGACATGGATACATGTCATACACAACTATGTTTGTAATTGCCAGTGCAACCATATGCAAGTCTCCGTCACATGGTAAACCTGCTCTGAAGGCAATCTGTGAAGAGCTGTTTTCACGTAACATGGATGTATCAGAGCTGCACAGCCCATACAGGAACTGAAATGAAATGACAAAACCCGTCCTTCTGCACACAAAATTTCTGCATAACAAAACAGGACACGCCCAGAAAACTCAGATACGAATCGAGACAGAGCTGTGTATGCAGATCCTATCAGTTCTGCATGAAGCAGAATGAGGCAGGAGGAGCAATGAGAGCACAAAATTTTAGCCTGAACCTCAGTATGTCCTGCATAAAATGCTGGGATAGGAGTCAGCGGCTGTGAAAGCTTCAATCCATATTATGAAATGTCTTCTGTTACCTCTTAAGAGAAAAAGCATTTGCAATGAATGAAGAGATCTTGTTTCAAGCAGCTTTGCAACAGGCCTTCTGAAGAGGCTAAGACACTTCTCCCCTTTCCCCCCTCATTGTAACTAGAAAAGCGTAGATAATTCTCACCTTACACAAAGGCTATGAAGCCAGAACAATTGTTGTCAGCGAAACGTAGGAACACTATGGACATGAGTGCAAATACATCAGACATATTTCAGTCTGCAAGTCAGTATGGCTGAGTTGTCCTCCAGCTTTCTGTATCTTAGCTATGCCCTCTTCCTGTATACGCCTCTTGATTTCAGTAAAAATATAAATTAAAAGTTCAACATATGTGAAAGAGGGACCTAACTCTGGATATGCAACACACTGATATGCAAAAGGTACTGGTATGAGTTGTCAGTGGCAAGATATATCTGCAGTCAGTACACTGAAAACCTACTTCTGGCAGCAGAAAAGCAGTGCCACTTCTCAAACTGATTTTCCACATTTTAAATATTCTGCATGCAAGTCCAATGAGAGAAGCTTTTCACCTCATCCATCTAGTATCCATGACATCATTATGTTCAAAGAGTACTACTGCAGCATCTCTGACAGGCTCTTCCCAGCAACTTTCACTGGCAAAAATGTCTACAGGTTTCTCTCTTCCAGTATGTCTACAAAAGGGTACAATGCAAAGCCAGAGATTTAATTGAGGTAATTTTATACTATGACACTTAGTGATAACATTCTACATGAATAAGCCAACTTACTCTGCATACAAGTAGTTTACAACCAACTCAAAACCGCATACTGCAGAGAGGATGTACTTTCCACCTACAGAAAGCACACTGTCTACTGAGTTCCTTTGAATACAATTTGTACAGGGCATCGATATATGCATATTATTTAAAACACAGTCACTAAAGAATTTTCCCTTGCTGTCAGATACCAGTGACTTATTAGCCACCTCACTGAATTTTGGACCATTGTATTATTATTTACAGACTCTTCAGGAAGGACAGACTGGGGAGAGGAGTAGAGGGTGTTGCCTTCTATGTCAATGACCAGCTGGAGTGCATAGAGCTCCACCTGGGGATAGATGAAGACCCAACAGAGAACTTATGGGTGAAGATTAAAGGGAGCACAGGGGCGGGTGATGTTAAAGTAGGGGTCTGCTACAGACCACCTGACCAGGGCAACAGGGTGGATGAGGCCCTCTATAGACAGACAAGAGCAGCATTGCATTCACAGACCCTGGTCCTCGTGGGGGACTTCAATCACCCTGATATCTGTTGGAGGAACAACACAGCAGGGCACAAGAAATCTAGGAACTTCTTGGAATGTGTCGATGACAACTTTCTTCTTGAAATGGTAGAGGAGCCAACGAGGAAAGGAACTGTGCTGGATCTCGACCTTACCAACAAGGAAGGACTGGTGGGCAATGTCAAACTCAAGCGTAGCCTTGGCTGCAGGGATCATGAAATAGTAGAATTCAAGATCCTTAGGGCAGCAAGGAGGGTACGCAGCAAGCTCACTACCCTAGACTTCAGGAGAGCAGACTAGCTATGTTACCCTGCCAGCCAGGGTAACATAGGAAAAAGTACTGGAGGGGAGAGGGGCCCAATAAAGCTGGGTAGTATTCAAGGATCACCTCCTCTAAGCTCAGGAGAGGTGCATCCCAAAAAAGAAGTCAGGCAAAAAAGCCAGGAGACCTGCATGGATAAATAAGGAGCTCCTGGATAAACTCAAAACCAAAAAGGAGGCCTATAGAGGGTGAAAGCAAGGACGGGTAGACTGGATGGAATATAGAGAAACTGTCCCAGTAGCCAGGAACCAGATTAGGCAAGGTAAAGCCCAGATGGAATTAAATCTGGCCAGGGACATCAAGGACAACAAGAAAAAATTCTATAGATATGTCAGGGATAAAGACAAGACTGGGGAAGATGTGGGCCCTCTCTGGAAGGAAACAGGAGACCTGGTCACCCAGGATACGGAAAAGGCTGAGTTACTGAATGACTTTTTCATCTCGGTCTTCACTGGCAAGGGCTCTAATCACACCACACAAGTTGCAGAAGGCAAAAACAGGGACTATGAGAATGAAGAACCACCCACTGTAGGAGAAGATCAGGTTCAAGACCATCTAAGGAACCTGAAGGTGCAAAAGTCCATGGGACCTGATGAAATCCATCCACAGGTCCTAAGGGAGTTGGTGGACAAAGTTGCTAAGCTGCTTTCCACTATATTTGAGAAGTTATGGCAGTCTGGTGAAGTTCCCACTGACTGAAAAAAGGGAAATATAACCCCCATTTTCAAAAAGGTAAAAAAGGAAGACCTGGGGAACTACAGGCCAGTCTCACCTCTGAGCTCGTCAAGATCATAGAGCAAATCCTCCTGAAATCTCTACTAAGGTACGTGGAAAATAAGGAGGTGATTGGTGACAGCCAACATGGCTTCACCAAGGGCAAATCGTGCCTGACAAATGTGGTGGCCTTTTACAATACTGCCACAGACTTGGTAGACAAGGGCAGAGCAACTGACGTCATCTACCTGGTCTTATGCAAAGTGTTCAACATTGTCCCAGACAACATCCTGGTCTCAAAATTGGAAAGTCATGGATTTGATGCATAGACCACTCGGTGGATAAGGAATTGGCTGGATGGCTGCACTCAAAGGGTTGAGGTCAATGGTTCAATGTCCAAGTGGTGGCCAGTCACGAGTGGTGTTCCACAGGGATCGGTACTGGGACCAGTGCTGTTTAACCTATTTGTTAGAGACATGGACAGTGGGATAGAGTGCACCCTCAGCATCGGCATAGTGCCGATGACACTAAGCTATGCGGCAGGGTTGACACACTGGAGGGAAGGGATGCCATCCAGAAGCACCTGGACATTCTTGAGAGGTGGGCCCGTGCAAACCTCATGAAGTTCAACCAAGCCAAGTGCAGGGTCCTGCATCTGGGACATGGCAATCCCAGGCACAAATACAGGTTGGGCAGAGAACCGCTGGAGAGCAGCCCTGAGGAGAAGGACTTGGGAGTGCTAGTGGATGAGAAGCTCAGTACCTTCCAGTACCCAAAGGGGGCCTACAGGAGAGATGGAGAGGGACCCTTTATCAGGGAGCGTAGCAATAGGACCAGGGGTAATGGTTTTAAATTGAAAGAGGGGAGATTTAGATTAGATATTAGGAAGAAATTCCTTACTGTGAGGGTGGTGAGGTACTAGAACAGGTTGCCCAGAGAAGTTGTGGATGCCCCATCCCTGGAAGTGTTGAAGACCAGGCTGGATGGGGCTTGGAGCAACCTGGTCTAGTGGGAGACATCCCTGCCCATGGCAGGGGGGTTGGAACTCGATGATTTTTAAGGTCCCTTCCAACTGTAGCCATTCTATGATTATAACCAATCACATTGCTTTTGAGGCAATGGCAGTAAAAAGCTATTGTAGGTCCACGTCCAAGGACAATTAAACTTCAGCAGAAAAGCCTTGAGCTAGAGAACTGAAACGCAAAGTTCCAGCTACCTTCAAATCACAGAAGTATCACAACAACCAGCTGTTTTCCTAGGTCACGGTAAGCATATATGATATTTAATGATCCACTTTGGTCTGTGACTGCCAGGAAGGGGATGACAACTGCAAGACTCAGACTGCCCTTGGAACAGCACTGCTGCTGCTCAACATGCATGATGCCAGCTTCCCTTCAAGCATGTTTGGGAACTTTTAATCACAGCATGGGCTAGGAACAGAGTGAGGATCAGGTTATGGAAGACTGGCTGGCAGAAGTGCCTGGCAGATGACTTTAAGATGCGTCACCACAATGTGGGCTTTGGTGGTAAGGGTAAAGAGACAGCTCAAGGAAGTGCTAAGTCTTACCTTCATTTAGAAGGGTGTTCCTTCACGAACAACACAGTCCTATGGTTATCTTACTACTTAGCAAGCAAATCCGGATTAAAAGCAGAACAAACCTCAATTTTATATTATTTATTTCTTCATTTTTAGGGAAATCACAGAATACAGCCACGTTTTGTAAGATATCGTATTGTTCTTAAAGTTCTTTTAAATATAGAATATTTTTTATTTTTTCTAGTCTCAAAGTTGAAAGTGCCCAAGATAAATTATGTAAGTTTCTCTAACTGCACTCCCTGCATATTTTTGGCCACATTCCTAACTTTCAGGCATTAGTGTTCCACTTCATTTTTTATTAATTTAGGCCTTATGTCTAACTGTCCTGAGTAAACCCAAAACAGCTAGAATAAAAGACAATAAAACTTCCTTCAGAATTTCATTACTGTTTTAATAGGGACTTCAATGAGCATCACTTAGCACCAGACACCTACACCCTGCTAATCTATATTTTATTATTACTCTTGTTAAACAGCACTTACTGCTGTTTATCAATAAGAACTAATCAGTTCTCTGAGTAGTAAACCACCTGTCCAAATTATCCATAGTCCTCTTAAGTGAGACATACCGTACAAGTAAATATGTTACAATTTACACAGTTTATTCGACATACTGCAATCAGCAGTACAACATTCACCTAGGTCAGCTGCCAGGTAGCCTTCAACTAACAGTACTTGAAATAGCTGGCAGCACAGCTGTGCAATATCAGCTAACAACCCACGGACTTCTCCAATTTTGAGGCAGACTCTGTTGTCTGGATGGTGTCTGCATAGGTTGCAGGTGCTGCAGTAGCAAAAGGCTCAGTAAAGCTCTGCAGGCACATTGTGACCAGCCTTGAAATCAGCCGTAGGCTCTGGTAACCTCCAGCCAGTATGAAAGCTCTTTGGGATGTGGCACTGGGGTAGAATTTCACTTTTCACATATAACTGCAGCCTTGAAATAGCAATGTTATATATACCCCCACAGACAACATTGTTATTGGGCTAATTGGACAGCCGAGTGTTTAACATGCCCTGGAGATTCAGGATTTAAATGTGTTCTTCAACCACTAAGAATTCTCTTGTACAATAGTACATCTTGTTCCTCTGACATGATGCAGACTGCATCTTGGATAAAGGCATGTGCCAGTCTTAAAGGCAGGCTCAGCCTCCACGCTAAAAATTCAGATATTGGAAATTACTTTTTCTAGGATAGGAATTAAGACAGAAACCTAAATCCTGTATGTCACAGTCCCTACTCCTTCCCCCCAGCATGAGTGCATGAGAAAGGACTTCACATCAGTAGAGCTACAACCTCAGGAACCAGATACCAGAGATGAGAACGTACACCTATTATTGCTTTTTTGTTAGTAAGTGAAGGATGGACAATAACATCAAGAAGTCATATTACACTGGAAAACTTGCCTATATGGAAAGACTAATTGGAAGAAGTAATAAAGCTGAACACTCATTTCCTGTCTAGTGAAGAGCCCTAACTCTGCAAAGGCAAAAAAGGAGGTTTGCCTGCTGACAGCACATGCATATGCCCACGTACACAAAACACAGCCAGGGGAAGGCACAGCCTCTTCAGACAAAGTTACCCTTCTTTTGAGGGCTTGACGTCACTAAAGCAAAGAAGGTGGGACTGAAAGACAATTCTCTAGGATGGGATCCTACAGAGTGTCTTCTGTCCTCATGCACTAACCCCAAATCAAAAAGGAAGGCAGTGTTGCACAATGGAATACATTGTTATCACCGTACATACAGGCCAAGGGCTTTATCATTTCTGCTCTGTGTGATGCCAACTGCAAGTGTGCAGAGCTGCTGTAAAATATCAAGACTGTAGCAGCAAGCAAAAGGCAGGTGAGGGAAGCAAGGGCAAGTCCACATTTTTAATACTACAAAGCCTTAAAGCAAGTAAAGCAAGTATAAGTGCAAAACTGACATTTATTGCCAGTCGCTTGTCTTTCAAGAACTTTTTATCTATAGAGAGAAGAATACATGTTATTTAAAGATCATTATTTTCAGTGGACTATCTCTTAAAGAGTTTTTAAAACAAACAAACCAACCTGAAAGCATAGTGGGGAGGGGAAACAGCTAGGATATGAAGCGTTAGAAGTATCTGAACTGGCAGAGCTTCAGCAGAGAAGGCAAGCTGACTGGCACGCCAGGAGATCAGTTATGCTCCCAGCGATCAGGGAAGCTGATGTCCTAGAAGCCAATTTTTGAACTGTGCTAATAATAGGTCAGTCAGCAAAGCCGATGCTGCATATTCAATGAAATCTATGTACAAGCTGCAGGCATGAACACAAGAGACTTTTTTAATTAAGGAGGAGAAAAGAGGCTGAAGGCTAGCTTATTACACACCGTTGTCTCCATTTACCACAAGCCCTTCTCAGACATTTAACATCTCTAACACTCAAGCACAGGTACTGCAGTGGGTTGGAACCATGCTGTACCAGGTGTTAATTAGGCAGTAACAGGCCATCCCTGCTGCAGTCCTACTCACAGAGGGCTTCTCAACAGACAAAGTCAGGGTAGAAGGGGAAAAAGGCACAGGGAGGTAGAGCAGCCCATTGATGAGCTATGGCAAAACATGACCAAGAAGTGGCTAGTGCCTGGGTCTCCCAACTCCCAGCTGTTTCGTAAAAGCATTCATTGCTATTAGCTAAGGCAAAGTACATACTGCTGCATTAAATGGTATTATGACCTGATGAGATGCAAATTGTAAGAAAATTGTTATTTAAGTCAAATAACATTTGAAGGCTTGACAGACGCTCTCTAAAGAAGTAACTTTTGCGTACCAAGTCACTACTCGACTTGGCCAGAAGTTTTCTACACTGAAATATTTAAGCTGAAAATTGTAACAACAACAGAGTTTCAAGCAGCCAGATCATAAAGGTTTATTGCAAGAAACCTCAAGTTTCCAGTTTGGTTTTTTTAACATTTACAGCTATTTACAGCCAAAGCTTACCAGGTCTCAGCCCATCTAAGCAAAAGACAACCTACAATCTCACTTTCAATTATACAGCAAGGATAACATTCTTGCATGCCACAAAATACATTAGAACTGTTCTCAATACCTGAGAATTCAACAGTACCTAACTTTGGTTGACTCCAGATTCATCCTCCCTTTTTGAAGTTCTTTCGCTTCCTCATTTTAGAAAATGAACCTATGTTGTGGATTAAACCCAAAACTCATTTTCTATTCCTGCCTCCCTCACAGCAATAAGGGAGATATTAGCAGTGGGAAATGCTTATTAGAGATCTTCTGTGTTTGATGTAGTACCATTTCCCTAATGGGCCTTGAACAATTTCCATGTTTTGAAAGTAGAGAGATTTCCTTTTAAAAATGAAATCACCAGTCTGATGGGAAGTTGACCTCCATGAAATATTTCCTCCCATTTTCACTTTCTGTGGCAATCCCCTACCTACCACTTTCCCAGTCTTCTTTTATTCCACTAGCATGCTGGCTTTTTAGGTGGTTGTGAGAAATCCTGAGCTGCAACTTTTAGGTGACCATGAACTGTTGCTAGGCTGACACCCCTACTGCGCTAACTGTTGAGCTAGAAATTTTCCTTACTTCAAAATAAAACAATCTCTGCACTACAAGCCAGCAAGAAGGCAGCGCTCTTCACTGAAAAAGGCACTGGCACACAGTTTCCAGCATGTACTCATCAGTATGGGTGTTAGCTCTTCTGCTGGTTTTTACTTCTGAACTCCTAAGTGCTGCCTTTAGAAATACAGGCGAGGAGTCATTTCTGTATTAAAGAGAAAGCAAATGCACATAGATGAACTTTCAGGGATTACTTTCCAGGCTCTTATCAGAGGCAGAGGCTCAACCTTTGAATACTTTTTACCCTCAGTTCATCCAAGCCAGTAACAGGACCCCAAACTGAGAACTCATGTTACAGATTAGTAGCTTCTCTGCCTTCTACAAATTGACTTTTATGCTGCATATCGTATAACTCCATCTTCACTGGAAGAACAACACACCTTTAGGATTTCACTTCTGATTTCTGCACTGCTCAGCCTAATGGTTACAACAGCCCCTTAGCAAGCAGTTGCATCTTTGAAGAGAATTCTCTTCCATTTCCCATTAAAAATGTGACAGATACACGACTTTGGATGTCAATATTTACAGATCATTTCCTTATTCAAACAATTCCGTTTGCATTCCAGCAACAATATCCCTGGTCTCAAGTTTCTAATGTCACTATGGCACCTCCTAACATTACACCTCAAATTCATGAATCAAGAAGACTGCAAAACCCAGGCAAAAGCCCAGATTATTTGCTGTGCCACCACTATTATTTTACTAGCTGCTTCAGGTTCACTCCCAATTCCCAGAGTCACTGAGAAGCAAAACCTCACATCACCACAACTCCTTGTCCCAGGTGAGTCCTCATCCAGATTTCCAGTGAGAACTATTGTTGTCACCTCTTCCAGCATGTGACTGACTTGTTTTGAAAAACAGATACCAACTCAACTCCATCTAATCATGCCAAAAGGCTAGCATTCCCTCCACAGAACTTCCTCCACCTTCAAAAGCCTGAAACCCCTCACTACTTAAATTTCCAACTGAAATACAGTGAGTAACCCCAACCTCAAAAATCAGAGGCAAACCCCCATAGCTTCCCACTCAGTTCACACATGCAGTAAATAGATAAAGGAATAGTGCTACATGGAGCAAGTCTTGAGCAACTCCATTAATGGAATGAATTTAACTTCCCCTTCAGTAGGAAAGAATTATAACCTGGCATCAAAAATGTCCTCCTAATAAGAAACTTTCCTAGCTTTGGTATTATTTCCTTTCATGCCAGTTTGACACTACAGAATGTGCATATGTAGAATATATGTATTGTTTTTACAGAAGTCCATGAAAAAGCACTGCAAGTACTAGAGCACTGAAAACACAAGTTATCTAATACAAAATTTGCTACTAATAAACAAAAAAAGGCCACTACATAAAGACCTAAATATACAATCCTTGTTTGGTGCCCAGTAGAATGCCAGTGCAGTACATGGATCTATGTCATTCTGACGCTGTATTCTGCAGCTAAAGCAAAGGCAAATCCATTCGTATGGCAAACTGTGTGATAGAGGCCCATGTATCCAATATTCATTATCAAACAGAATTAACAATAAGAGATGTTCACTGTTTAAATGCTAGAGATCCTAAAAGAATGAGGAAGAGCAGCGAGGTTTTAATTGTAAATGTTAAAATTATCCCCTACATAGAGAGACATGCACCATCTTTTCTCATTCAGTTAATGATATTTACAATCTTAGTTCTTCAAAGAGTCTAGTTATTTAGCTTTTTTTGTTCCCTTTTACATGCCAGAAAGAGAAGTGTGAATACATGTTTAATGATGCCCTCAGATGTTTTCAGCAGTGAGATGCATCACTGAGTAACCTTGCTCTTGAATAAATTCAGACAAACAGTTGGAGTTTGGAGCGGGTATTTTTAAGCCTAGTACTATTAAATATTACATTCTTCTCATTAAATTATTAGGTATATTTTAAATATTGATATATTAACTTCAGCCTTTATTGTGTGCTTATCAAGTGTATTGTAAAACCTATACAGATGTAATGAAAATATCTTTGACCCATAGGGCAGTACAAATATTGACCCAATTGTTTTAAAGCCCCAATTCAAAACAGACACAAGAGAGCTCTCTTAAATAACACAGCCAAAATCCCCAGCAGCTGGAAAAATGCCATATCGTCTTTCATTTGGATGAGGGCAATGGGATTGCCACAGAATTTACAAACACGCTGAAACCAAGCTTAATCCTACAGAATCCTACCTACTGCCCTCAGGCTCTACTTCACACATTCACTGTGGTCTGTGTTGGGTTTTCAGGCCCAAAGAAACTCATGATCACCTCAGGATGCAACAGGGAAAAGGACCTTCCAGGTCAGAAAAATCCTCTCCTCTTTCATCATAAGGAACCTCTTCATGCAGTCTCATGAAACGAGAAAGCTCCAGCTCAAGGTACAGTGTTATGGCTACAGGCTCTTGTAGCAAGCCGATATTCTGGGGCTGAGCTACAGCATATTAGTACCAGTTCTGTCAGCGATGCTCACACATAAAAAAGCAGGCCTACCCCGTAAGAGAAGAAACTATTTCTGCTCCTTCCCCTGAAAACTGCAAAACTGTCATTACTGAAAAGCTGTACAGATGGAATCTCTCTGCCTTTAGATATCCTCAGCCTGTCAGTCAGAGCTAAGGGAAATAGCTGTCTGTAGGTACTTCTGTACCACTGCGGCCTCACCACCCCACCTTTTCTCAAATACACTTAAAAGCCTGAGGTATGAATCATGCAAGCTGGCCTCTGAAGCAGGAACTCCTTCTTACTAAACCATTCGATTGGGCCATGCTACTGCCCTGTCGGCATCAGGCAGAGGGAAGCTTCAGCCACACATTCCTTCCTATAGGGTAAGTATCACCTCAGCAATTGCAGTCGTTTCCGAACACAAGCTTCCTTTGGAAAAATGAGACCATCATCTGTTTACAACAGCATCTCTGCAGAAGGCACTAGAAATCACTCTTGACTCCCCAGGACTGGACACTTATGTTTAGTTTCATGACAGAGACTGTTAGCTTATCTCTTTTCACAGTGCTGTGGATGAGACTGGGTTTGCATCCCCTGTGTTTTCAGCATGATGCCATGTCAGTGTGGTAACCTAGCTTTAAAAATAAAGAGGAATAAATCAGTACGCGCTACTGAGATGAAGACAACAGCATATTATACCATCCTCAGATTTTTAAAAACCTAAGTGGCTCTACCATAAAAGCAATTAGCTGCTTTCCTCCTTTTCAGCAGTGTCAGAACTGCACTGTCAGTAGCTAAGTGTCTTCTCCTAACATCCATCTGATTGTGTAACATAACTTACAGCTAAAGGACATAAGAATAATAATGCACAAACTGTCTGGCAATACATATTTCTTCTCATTCTCTGCCTATGCATCCACCGATATATTTATTCATAGACAGAAATCACAGTCTTTCTTTAGCTTTGCTTTTCTAGCTAGGCTAAACACACCAAATGCTTTCAGCCTCTTCTCATCTCCTGAGAAATGCTTTTTATTATCAGTCCCTTTTATTCTAGTAGACTTTCTCTTCACCTGGTCGAGTTTTGATTTATCTTTCTTCAATGCTCATGACCAGAATAAGAAAAAATGAAAGAAATGGCATTCCTTTTCCTAAAACACAGTAGTGAGGAGTTGAGATACGTTTTAGTCAGGTCATAAAAATACACCACCACAAAGAATATTGCCTGGTTTTGCTGTAGTTAAGAAACATTACAGAAACAGTAAGATATGTAACAGAAGCTAGTTTGTCACATAATTAATTTTTCTTTTTTAAAACCCATGTTGAGAATCATTCAAGTAATAATATGAAATCAGCCAGCACTCTGCATACAAATGAAGCAAATACTCCAGAACCTTCAGCAACAAAAGAATTACATACTGAAAAACACAATTAAAATCAGAAAGCTGTCCTGCCATCTGTTTAAAACAAAAAGTTTTAAATTTTCTTGTTGTTACCAGAAAATAGCAAAATGCTACGTATGACTATTTTGGAGGATTATCTTTACTGATGACAGCAAAATATACTTAATATGCAAATACACAGTAAGTGTGTTGAACTGCAGCATACCACATTATTATTACCAAACTGTAAGATCAGAGCTCAAATGAACTTGCTTAACAGACCTTCATTGCAGCTATGACAATACTAAGATGAGCAGCGAAGGTGAACCTAGCATATAAAAATCAAAGAGAAATGACGTGTGATCAGAAAAACCTGTAAGCATTTTCATTCTAGGCTACGGTTTAATCTGCTGATAAAGTAATTCAAACAGAAAACCACTTTTTAATATGGCTCTTGATAATGGCCAAAAGCAGTTGTGCTGGACCTGGGTACCTGGCAGGACACATTGAGCCAGCCCAAACATAATTAAATGGTCAAATCACACAGAGGCACGAAGAGCAAGGTAGATAGATACTTATTTTGCACTGAAGGAGTCTTGAGCAATTAGCCTTGCCTGTAAGTCGTCAGATGGCCACTCTACTGCAAAACAGGCTTCCAGGGGCTCTTTGCCTCTTCAGCTTGCCACCTTTCCAAGTTCAGTTCCTGCTTAGAAGTAAATGCCAAGAGGATATTCCACTAAGCCTGGCTGCCACTGATGTATCTCAAGAACGGCCAGTCTTACAGTCTTTCAAGCATGGCATAACCTAAGTGGCACAGATCTGAAACTATAGACCTAAGATGATTTATCAGGAACATATGGCTCCTGCAGGCATGAAATTTGCTACTAACTAACTTATCAGAAAACTGAAGGGGACAAGAGAAGGGTCCATACATAAAACTTCTTGGTAAGAATGACTTTATTGCCAGCCTATTTGACCCATCATCTGTTCAACTCCAGCATTATCCAGACTCACCGATTAGGCTGCAATCCCTGAGAGGATTGCTGGTTCTTGGAGAACTACAAGATGGGGTCAGTGACACTGCCGGAGGGCTGCACTGAACACGCATCTTTACCAGGAACTAGGAGCTGACTGCACAAAGAGCAATCTAAAGGACTGTCCAGATACACTGCTAGACACCAGACACTACATATTGTTTTCCTTTCTCCGCAACAGAAAAGAAACCGAAAAGGAAGGGAACAAGAAAACAATGCAAGAAGCAGCTCAATCAGCCAACAAGTCAGAGAAAGCTGCAGAGCTACAACCACCAGGTCTCTAAGCTAAATAAAAAATTAACATAAAGGGAGTGGTTTTTTGGTTTGTTTTGGTTTTTTTTCCCACCACTGATTCATGTAATTTTTATATAACTTCACTGATAAGGCAACAGCAACCAAAGGAGCCAGATTCCTAATTTAAAAGCCATACCAGCCATTTAAAGCCATTATCCAGGCAGTGATTTACTGCTTTGCACAGTGTCTGGCAAACAGGATAGTCAAATGGTTAGAAAGATGGCTGTGACTCGTGCCTTGTCTCCATACCCATTTGAAGTCAGCTCCCAAGAAAATGTGTCTGACCAAGGATGCTGGCATGCAGGCCTCTCTCAGTCCATCACTTTGCTTAGCAAGGCCTAGCCTTCCATTCTCAGAAAATAACAGGCCCTGGTTATGACAAAAGCATTTGCTTAAAAAATAATAGCTAGGGGAAAAAAAGAGAAAGCAATCAGGGTGTATTGTCCTGATATTATTTCTTCTCTCATAGTTCCACTGTCATCACGGGATCACTTTACACAAAAAGAAGGAAATGAAGATAATTTCCTATATAACCACCTTTTTAATGTATCTGTAATTTCAGAATAAACACGAACCCAACCATTCTCTGCAAAAGCAGAAAGTGGCATTTCCTTCCTGGTCTTTGCACTATCAGCACCCCAATAGAAATACATTTACTTTCTTTAAATAGACACTGCTAGGATGGTGTTTAGAAACAAGCCTCACCTAGTTGTCATGAATTATTAACCAGGAAAAAAACCCTCTTGTTGCCCTTTATAGAGGCTTGATTTGCAAGTTTAAAAATCAAACTGACACTTAGGTCTATTGTACAAATACCCAACCTTTTAAAAAATGCTTTGAGCATTATAAATACATTTTTTTTCATGAATATGAGAACAGCAATTCTATAAATAACTATTCTTCAGAACTGCTTCAAGACATTGTTTTTACAGACAACAGTAGGAAACTGAAGGAGGTCTTAGTGCCAAACATATTAAAAAGTGAAATAAACTCTCCAATCAACTCTGGATTTCCACTTATTATTACAAAGTTCACCATTATTTTTCAGCTTATACAATTAGTTTATGCAAGAGAAGGAACAAAACAGAAGACTGCACTGTGTTCTGGCATAGTTACTGGGTTGGTATAAATCAGTCACAGCTTTCAACTTCTGAGGGAATTCACTTTACTTCTTTAAGCAGTAATTTAACAATTCTGCACTGTCAACAGACGAACCTGCTATTAACCACCACCACCACCTTGTATAAGCATGAGCGAAGTAAGACAAGATTTTTATTATAACCCCATGATAAGATTTCGAAATACAGTGACTCAAAACTGTGCTGTATCTCCTCTAAAAAGTAAACACAGAAAGATAAATATGATCTGATGTTAATAGCAAATTGCCTATACAGTCTGCACCTTTAATGGTTGCTACTTTCTCAAGCAATTTTGCACTGGTTATCTAAACGTGAAATCAACAGGACCTCCTGAAAAACAACTTTTGAACTGGTAAACCAGGTGTCTGTTGCCAGAATACAAGCACATACTTAGTCATTTTGGCATATTCTCCAATGCAAAGCCAAAGCTCAAGCACTACCAAGTTCTAACATCATTTTCAACAGGGAACTAGTACAAGCACTTACTTCATAAGTACTTGAAAAATCATCTGTAAAAAAAGGAGGAACACATTCAGCTCCTAGTTTTGATACAGTATTTTGCTATAAGAACTGCAACAATAGTTTGCTACTATATGCTGAAATGCTATATGAAACAAGCTGCACCCAACTGCTCGGGGTACTCTTTCACCCCAGTGCAGCTCCACAGTCTCCATCAGCTGGAAACATGACAGTGCCGATTTCAAGGGGTGACACGGATGTGGAAGTGGAGTAATGCAGCAATGAATCAAGCCATTAGCTTTCCCAACAACTCCCTAGCCATAATAGTGATCTAAGCATATTGGAAAGGTTTTTTTAAGAAAGTAAGTGTCCAGCAAAGATTAGTAAGAACATAGTGACATGGCACACCAGGCATGGCCAGGGAGCACGTGGTAGTTCAGGAGGAAGAATTCAAAAGGAGCTCTGGGAATTCTGGGTCTGCTGTGCATCACAGCCAAAACGCTCAGTCTATGGAAGGCAAGACAGAGTAACCACAATGTTCAACTATGTTCAACCACAACAGTTCAACTATGAACCACAAAAGCATCCCAAATAGATCCTTGCCTGTAAACCAGAACAATTATAAACCTTACTAGCAATCAGATCATTAACATAGCTAGAAATTACCTAGTCTTCCATTCATCTCTCCAAGTTTTGTGCACAAAAGAAGAGGCACAGGCCTGTTGTATTTGCTCCCCAGAAAAGCCAAGGAACATACGCTGATGTAATGCTTGTCTGCTGTGCCAGGACTGGCACGCAAAGCCTCCCGACTCCTGCCCATCAAACCACAGTAAACAGAAAGAACCATTCCAGAGCAGGAACCCTTTCTCTTACCTTATTTTGATCTGTCCAATAAAAGAAAAATCCCTGTGGATCTGTTCTGAGAATAATTGGAGTCACAACAGTGGAGTCCTGGAAGAAAAAAAAGGACAAATAAAAAAAATCAATGCCAGCACACAGAACACATAATTATGCACTAGCTTCTTTGCCACCCATATTAATGAATTGCAACATCTAGAAATTACCCTGAAGGTATCACTAGCAAGATGTCACTAAAAGAATTTAGTATCACCTGCCTAATCTCCATTTTTCTGACATAATGTATTTCCACTACTGAGAAGACAGCACTAAATAACTCCACACTTGTCAATACACAGAGTTACTCCAGAAAAGCTGGAAGCAGATGAAGTTAAGCAGACATAACACACTGTCAAACTAGAGCCCATATTGTAAAGCACTACAGTTATCAGAAGTCCACTGCCCACCTTGATCCAAATTAACTTTCAGATATAGACAAGAGGTAAATGCCTATAAGCTTTACTTTAATGTACAAAGACGGAATTAGCCTACAAAATCTGAAATAATATCCACTACATTAAGACTTCTGTCAATTACTTTCTACTGGTATTTTTCTTTTTTTCCTACAATTCAACTATAAAGATTTTCTTAATGGGAGTATATACATTCCACCCCACCTCCAAATCAGATGAAAATCTGTCCACTCTAGTAACATCCATAGCTCAGGTCATTTAAGACCAAGCACATTTGTAAGTACTATAAGTACTTACAGGCAGCCTGGTTTCCTACATATTCATGTACTCTGACAGCAGGTACTTGACTTGGAAGACACAAGCTCTAACTGAAGCCTTTCCCGAAGGTGGGCGTTCATTACACCTCTCTCCCATGGGGATTCCCTGGTGCTTAACAAGAATTGACATCAGTGCAGCCTGGTCCTAACAGAATTTCTCCTCTCTTTCCTCCACTATTTTTCATGACATCTGTAAAAATGCCATTGTTTTGAGACCTCTACCTGTTTGCCAAATTCGCTTTAAAAGTTATGAAGGGAGCACAGAAAGGAGGAGGGAGACAGACAGAAAAATCACCTAAGCCTTAGCTCCACCAGAACCCAGGCTAAACTCACAATTCCTCCTCAAAAAAGATGTATATTTTTGTTAAAGTATTACGGGTATTTTACAGCTTTAGCATTCACCTATTTCCAAAGCAGCAGTATGTGAGGTCACTTTACATTCCTTTAAGGAAAAAAAAACAATAGACTCTAATAGGTTCAAATTTAAATCAAAGATTTAACTGTGTTTTTTCTAAGTGCAAATAAAGTTGATGGAAGTGACATTATTATAAATAAACAAACACTAACTTCTGCAAGTGCCATTTTCTGAGCAAGAAGATAATACTCGCCTATATCATGCCATCACTACAGTCCTTTGTGACAGAGTACTGAACTCCCAGCAATGGGCATTCGTGAAACTGGGAAGCTAAATTATTCCCAATTTACAGCTGGAAAAATGAGACCCAAAGAAGCTACGTGACAGGCCCAGCACCAGTCAGAAGCCTGCGAGGGAGCTAGTAGAAGAATAAAATAGAGTCAAGCATGAAGTGTGTTTTTATCTCAGCACAAGAGAAATATAAATAGAAGAACAAGTTCTACACTAAGAAGAAATACAAGATCAAACCCTTAATTGAGTATAAAAGTCCTCTTTGTAACTGGAAGATCCAGGCTGTGGATTAACTGTGCCACAGGGACACTGACACTCAGATGGGTGCCAAGTGAGCTTTTGGAGGCTGGGAACAAGTGCGGCTGTATCAATGAAGCTGTACCCGTGCTATGGGAATGTCCCAGCTGGGACAAACGGCCGATGACCCTTCTTTTCCTCATTACAAGAAAAAAGCATTGCATGCACTCTCATTAAGAGAGTGGACATACGGAGTTTGTACCATCTATTTTTTTCCTGTTTCTCCATGGTTCCTACTTATCTTGTATACCTGAGAATCAGGTACTGTTTGAGTGTAACAGGAAAACATTTT
The DNA here is from genome assembly GCA_028565335.1 of Limnodromus scolopaceus. Classification (NCBI taxonomy): domain Eukaryota; kingdom Metazoa; phylum Chordata; class Aves; order Charadriiformes; family Scolopacidae; genus Limnodromus; species Limnodromus scolopaceus. The sequence continues at coordinate 1,485,348 of JAOXNO010000024.1, forward strand.
TAAAAAAAATGAAAAGTCCTAAAGAGATGTTGATTAGTTGTCTAGTCTATATCCACAAGCTTCTACAAAAGTGTTCTCAAACCTCTGCCTTTCAAAAAGAGAAAAAAACCCGTGATATAACTCTCATTTTTTAGCTTATTTCATTATGTCCCATGCAGCTGTCTGTAAATATGCAAAATGAGGAAAGAAACAGAGAATGTGTCCTTCTGCCTTCGGATGAGATATACACAGCTTCGGGCAGGAAAAGAAGGAAATGATGGGAAACGGACAGGCATGAAGTGATTATGTCTAGGATTAATCAATTTTACTGGTTAACCACTTCAAATCAGTTGCTTCAACCAAAAAGCTGCTTGGATTTGTCTGTGCTGATGACATACAGCTGTCAAAGTAATACTTTTGTAGATGTGGGCTATAAAACGTTGACTATCATCAGACTCAAAAGAGTGGAAGATGGGAGGGAAAGAGCCTTTGATACCTATTAGATGACATAAAGGAAACCTCATCTTGACAAGTATAAGGCTGAGTCTTAATTTAATGTCCTCAGTGCTTCAGGAAGTTGTTTGCTTGTTGTTTTGTTGGTTTTCCTTTCAAATCAGAAAAAGGCAGTTGTGCATTATGCCTCTTTTCCACATCAGCTACACTACTGACATTAAGCATAGCACAGTTAATTAGCTGATGAACATGAGAACCCCACACTGTCATGCTGTATACAAGCACAGAATCTGAGAATAACTTTGTACGTGTGACTGTGTACACATGTTTTAGGAACTCTTCCACACAGTTAACAGCAGCAGTACAAGTTACGTGCACAATGTTTTATATATCCTATGAGTTCTGTAAGTCCCTGCCACCAGAAGACACACTCCTTAGTTCTGGGTGTAGGGGAATGGAATTAAACTTCTCTAGTCAGCTCTGCAAGTCCTGCTCCCCACTCTGCAACAACATGGTCCTTTGTCACGAAGAACAGGTCTGTTGCTTTTACACTGCTCTGCAATCAGAGCTTGCAAAGGCAGGCAGTAACCGAAGAGACACAAGAAAAATCCTTTCTACAGTACACATTTAAGAAGAGCAGCGGTTCAGGGCTCTGAAATAGAAACTTGTTTCAAATGACAATTGTCTGGTACATTTCTTTACTGAAAGGGTTGTCAGGCATTGGAATGGGCTGCCCAGGGAGGTGGTTGAGGCACCATCCCTGGAGG
>JAOXNO010000024.1:1496496-1525916 GCA_028565335.1 Limnodromus scolopaceus
CAGCAGCCGCCGCGGGGCCGGTCCTTGGGCTCCTCTCCGGGGGAGGAGGCTCCCGGCCGAGGTCCCCACGGCGAGCGGAGCAAGGACCTCAACGGGGGGCTTCCCCCCGGACTCTCTCCCCTTCCCCAGGCAAAGCTGCGTTAGTAAGAGGAAGAAGCACAAAAGGAAATGGCACTGTGCCTTTTAAACAACGGTTCTGGAAAGTGCTTATGATTCAGCCCTTGCCGAAATTCTGGTCTCAGTGAAATCAGTGGGAATTTTAGTTTTAACGCAGATAGCTAGATTATGTGTTATGTTTTTGTTTGATTGCCATCTGCTCCAGCTAAGAATACATTTCTTGGTACGTAGCACACGTTGCAAACACTTAACTTCAGCGCATGGCTAAACTCGAGCTTTCTTTTCCACAAAGCATGGGATCAGTGACCTGGAAACCGGCGACACTCAGCAGGATCACTACAACCAAAGAGAGTACGAGTGTCTTATTAGATGACTGGACCAAGTCTGGCAAAAGAACAACCAGACACCTTTCATCCAAATGTGCAGTAAGCCTCACTAAATAGCTACAGTATTATGGATATCTTATATTTCTTCTTAACCCCTTTTAGTTGCAAGAAATTAGAAGACATACTGCTAGAAATAAACTCAGCAGTGGGCTTATTCAGGTAGTTATTCAAAATTGTATGTATCAGATGTGATATGTGCTGGTCTTATATTGCTGCAGGAACTGATTTCTGGATGTTTTCAGTTTTGTACATTCAAAAATCTCACCCTGGACAGTAAAATGATTGCCTTGTGTAAATAATACAAAGTTATTTGAATGCAATATACCTGTAAAGCGTTAATTTTTATATAACACATTTATGTACCAATATTTCATTTCCAGGGGGATAAACTGAATACACAGCATGTTTTAGATTCATACATTGAAATGTATGTAGCCAAATAGGAGAAAGAAGCAATAACTGATTTAAATAACAGAAGGCGGTGATCAAAGTCAGGTCAAATGAAGATATGGCAAAAGCTATACTGAAACATCATATCATGAGGTGATACGAGAAATGCATTATAAATAAACTTTACTCTTTTAAATTTGGTTTCAGAGAAATAGATATGGAATATCTCAGTGTCACTTGCTATCCTGAGTTTACTGGTGTAAGTCTACATTTGAAAAGCAGCAGTGGCCTCAGCCTTAAAAATGCTTCAATGGGATGGCACACCTAACATACTGAGGGTTAAACATAACGGGCTGTGTTTGGAGGACTTGAGATTGAAGAAAAACAGCTTCACCAGAATTATATCATCCTAATTGCATTTTAAATTGGGCCAAATTATGCTTTAATTATTAGTGGGAGCAGGATTATTAAGTTCTACGGAACAACTCTCCACAAAAGAAATACTGAAAATTTAACCCTATCTTTCTGTTAAAAGCTCAGTCATTCTGAGAAAAGTACCTTTAGAATAATGCAGTCAGTAGAACTCAAATCTTACCAACGAGAGACGAGTGCCGCAAGATATAGTGAAACTGCCTTGTGTGTGACTGTCATGTTAAGAAATGAAACCTACTAGAGGCAGTAGTCCCCAGAGAGATCATCATTATTTTTTTTTAGTCACTCATTTACTAAAAGAATTCACCTGTTAAATTAATACTTCCATAAACTCACACACAGTGGCCACTGGAATATGTTTATATTTAATTTGATCCATTTACTAGATGTCATACATAAATAATGTCAGCAGATATATCCTTTATGAGTGAGACTGATAACTTATGTGGCACAGCCACTCAATCAGGTGACTCTTCAAGAATGAATATAAAATTCTGGCACACAAAACACCACCATAGCAACAAAGACAGCCTGGCAACAGCAGCTGCTGCACGAAAAGAAATTGGAAAGGGAGGGGGAATCTTGTACAAAAGTCCATTTCCTGTCAAAATAATTTCATTTTCTTCCCCCCCTCATACCAGCATCACAAATGTATTTAAAACACTGGGAAAATAAAGATTAATACACAGTGTTTGACATTACAACACAGGTAGTGTCTTTGTGTACATGAAATGACCCAGTCTCTGCTACACTCATTGGGACCACATTTTGCTCCAGATAGATTCACCTGGTACCCGGTTGGCACCTATGGGTCTCCATTCCACAGGGAACAGCCTACATTCCTCTGTACATGAGGAAGAACAAACCCCTAATGGTTTGATCAGAAGATGCTGCCAAACAGAATTCCTCTACCCACCGGCACCTGAGACCTTCAACATGACTCTTTTCATGTCGTGGTAGGATTAATTCATTATTGTGGCAATTAGCAGAGCTCTGTGCACATGCTTTTCTCTGGGGCTGTCAGTACCTGCCCCAGTGATGTTCTCCATCTGTCTGGAGCCTGTCTCCAGCTCCACCACAGCTCTCGCCAGCCATGAGACACCCTGGCCTGGCCTTATCCCAGCCCCATCCCCATGATCCTGCCATCCTGGGGCTCTGTCTGTCCTTGCTTCCCCTCACCAGGCCTGATCCTGACTCCTACCCTCAGACTGACACCCTGCCCATGGAGGTGCCTGGTGCCCTGGGCTGGGGGCTGCCCTGCTCTTTCTCAGGTGGGATGGGCCCTGGCTGGCGAGGTCCTTCCCTGCTGCCCTACCCACCCATGGGACTGCGCCCCCACCTCCCACCATAGACCCCAGCATCCTGATCCCCAGCAAGCCGCTGGCCCTTGTGGTGCCCTGACACTCCCTACCTAACCTCTATGTTAAAAATAAAATAAAGAAAAAAACAACTATTACCAGAAGAACAGTAAATTAATGCAATACTTGCACAGTTAGAATCACAAGTCAAAAAGCCAATAGGTGGGTTTCCTAGAAAGTGTTAATTCACCCTTTTTTTTATTTAACATGACCTGTTCTTTCTTCCCCATTGAGATTATAGCATAATACATTTTTGTGGATTGTTAAAACCAGACCATAAAATATAAAACATGTTTAAGAATGCTGAAATTAACTGTGAAAGTCTTCAGTGTCCACCAGACTTGTTAAATCGTGGCTGGTATAAACTGTCAAAGGTCCACTGACTTCAAATCTGTGCATTTGTTTAAACCAGTGCAATGTCTGCACCTTCCCCATTTCTTTTTCTTTCTAGCTCTTAACTATTGTCCCAGCTGTATATGCAGATTAGAACCAGCCAGAAAGCAGACTGCTTCACCTGCTTTTACTTACACCCAAGTTTGCTGTGAGTTGAACTACAAATGGGTTGCAAAGCAGAAATTCCCCCAACAAAAATCCCCAACTCTTTTGGAAACCAAAAATTACAAGGTCTATACTCCGTAGCCAAATGAAGGGGACCTCTGTGCTTCATGCAAAGAGGAGACTGCCCAGTTTATGCTTTTCTTGCAGTGTTTATTATTACAGAATTACAGAAATCCTCTCATGGTATCTTTTGGAAGCATAATGAGAGAGTGAGCATGCACTTTCTATGGATTCCCCTCCATAACTCCCACAAAACTATTATGTGTATCACTATGACCGAGCAATATTTTTCTTCCAAGAAAAAAGAAAGCCCTCAGCTGTATTTTCCATTACTGCAATGGAGTCGAATCCCATAGAATCTAATAAATTTAGGCCTAGGTTACAAGTAGGTAGTTACAAGTTACACCAGTAGGTATACTTAACTTCCATTAAAAACTTATAGAAAGGAGTTTATAATTCTTTCAGATGGTAAAAAGTTAGGGAGAAATTTTGTATTGAGTTTGTTGCAGTGGCAATTTGACATATTTCCAATTTTTTTTTAGCTTTCCAAGATGCTGCTGTGTCTTTTGATACTCCTCACAAATTAAGTCAAAAAGATTTTGATGGTATACCTTACCTTGAAGTAAAGCAGCTCATTTAGAATATGATGTCTTGCTCTAATCCACTAACATTTTTCTCTATTCTCTTTTCATACATTTTTTTATAATGCACTATTCTGATTCATCACAGACTTCTCATCCTCATTGTGGCTATTTTACAGAACTTGAAGTTATAAAGGGTGAAATTCCACAACTGACAAAACATTAGTCACGAAGACTAACAGAACACTATTTACATAGTTGAAAACAGTTGCCCTAAAATATATTTCTAAGGCTTAGAGCAATTGTGTTGTGATGTAAATCTTTGTCATGGTTTGGACCCGGTTGGCCAATGACAAGACAACAGATGCTTTCCCCCACATTTTGCTCCAGGAAGAGGAAGAAGAAACATAAACAGATTTATGAGTTTAGAAAAAACTGAACTACTTCAATGAACTATTAATTAAAATAAAAAATGAAATAATGAAATAGATATAATATATATAAATCTACAGAAAACCCTATCAAGTTCCCAGGAAGATATTACTGGCAGGCACTGGGAAAGTTCCAGACAGTACTCAGCGATGAATGGGAAGTGAATTCCAGAACTCACTTACGGGGATCGAAGGCAGACAAACTGACAGGGTCCTCCTCAAATGTCAGTCATCGACAAGAAGAGAGCCATCTAAAAAGAACCCAAGGAAAAGGAGAGCCAACCTAAACCCTTTGATCCCTCAGCTTTTATACTGAGCATGGCAGATGGGATGGAACACCCTATTGGTCAGTTTGGGTCACCTGACTGCCCACTCCTCCCCACACCTGCAGCCCCTCCATGGGGTAAACAACTAATCAGCCGACCCTGGTTGCCACGGCAACAAGTATGCCCAACAGCCTCTCTCCTGAACAGAAAGTGGGCTCCACTCTATCCCAAACCAGGACAACCTTGAGCCACAATATCTCTTAGAGTGAATTGTGACAATGGCAAAAAAATAACTCCCAGTTACATTTCAGAGAAGCTGATTTAAATTTAATTCAGTTCTTAAAATTGTTAATCTAAAAAAAAAAGCTTCAGTCACTAATAACATGTCTAATGGAAGAAAGGACTAATGAGTCTCCTACAATCTACCAGCAGCCTAAGTATAACTTCCAAAGTCAGACTAACTAAGGACAACGATGTCCTCCATGACCATAAAGTTCAAGCTGAGCCAAATAAGCTGAAAGTTATTCTGGCCTGTCCAAACTCTTATGATGCCTAATCACTAATAATTTTAGTACAGATTTTTCAAGATTTAGTGCATTCTCTTGAAAAAAATATAGAGCGCTGTTCACCAGGAACCACCAGTAGCTGCTGCAATAGACTAGGATTTAGGTAAAAGCTATGGAGCTACACATAGAGGTTCAATGAATGGTTCAGTTGATGTCTTGTACTGTAAAACTGTGGCAAGGAAAAGCACTAACAGGAAAAGCACTTGGCTGTCTGGGAGGCAATCTGCTCTAACAGGATGCCTGCTGAGCAATCAGAAACAATATTTACCAACCTCCCAACCAGAAGACATTGTTAGAAGCATAAAGACATTGTGAGAGAAAGGTAGGAGGTTAAATGGAGGAGTAAAAATGCCTTTTTAAAGAAGACCACAGGCTACATCTTGGTATATATAAGCAAAATACAGCTAGTAAGAAGAGGAGAGGGAGAAGCAGCCATGTCTGTCTATTCCATAGCAGTACGAGATCAGCAACACACAGTGCTGTTCACCTTACTCCCATTTCACATTTTTTATTGGACATTAAGCTCCACAATACCCAAAGTTCAGTTGTCCCAGGAAAACAGAGATGAAGAGGACTAAGAGGTCAAACTGAAGGGCCCGATCACGTTTCAATTTAAGTCATTCCATCAGCTTTGATGGGAGTTCAAACAGGCCCTTTGAAAGCAAATAACATAAGGTATCTTGCAATTATCTTTTTGTGAGATTATGCAACAGTTTTGATGAAACAGCTGATGATTAATTTAGGATTCAACATTCATTTTCCCAGTAGTCTTGTAAATATATAGAAGTTCATGACATATAATTTCAAATAAGGAAGAGCAATTATTGTAAAGATATCTCAGATTTCGGAGCAGCCAGCAGATAAAAAACTGCAAGCAAAACAAAGCTAAAAGTGAACATCACAGACTATAATAAAGAATACCACTTGACTTATCTAAACACAGTGAAGTTTGCAGTAGCCGTAGGGAATATCTGGCACATGCACTGATTTGAATTAATATTCCCACCACCTGTGTTGCCAGTATTTCATAGATCATCTGCAAGTAGACTGTGTGCTTACAAAATTAATCTGAATGTAAATGCCAATTAAAGAAACTATATTTTTTATTTATTCAACAGAACCACCGAGAACAATAGACATTATTTGCTTTTACAATGCCAAGAATATATTAACTTCTTTATAATCTTGTAATATACCAAGAATTCAACCATGAGTTGAATTTTGCATATATACATTGTCAACTGTTTGGACAAGGACTGTTTATTACTATCTAAACCAGTGACACAGACAAAGAGAGGAAGTGTGCTCAGAGTGAATATTATCACTCCCCTAAGAGACCACAATCTTACAAGAAGTCTTAAACAAGCTGAGAACCGAGTGCAGATTTCCAAGAAACCTAATCAAATACTGGTTCTCTGTCCTCCTACATGCCTCACAGCACTGATAAAAAAACACAGATGTTTTAGATATGATGCAATAGCAAGAATTAACAGAGCAGTATAGGGTGGGGAAAAGGATCTTGTGATTAACATTATATAAACATCAATCAATGGTTAACATTTAATATTATTTGGTACCAAGTTTGTCAATAAAACTCTAACCATTGATACTATTCAATGCTAACATAATAGGAGTTAATTTTGAAGACATATTTGAATTAAAGCATAGCTGACTTGCAGACTAGTTCAGGGAAAGTATATGAAAGAAAGCAGAGGAAAAACTGATATTTGACTTCAGCTTGGCATTTTAACAAAGTCACCAAAAATTTGGTAATGTGAGCTCATCACCACAAAACTAGAGCAGTGTCAGCCCTGCTTCAAGAGATCTTAAAATCCAAGTGACTGATTATACACAGTACCAATCTTCCTTGGCATTTCACTAATTTCCATTGAGCTGTAAATACTGGTTTCTTCCTGGGATCAGTTCACAAAAGGTGATTTTCACAGACAGAAATGGGACATGGGTACTCAACAGGCCTTTGGGAACGGAGCTGCATCTATTTAAAAATCCAGACTTTTACATGCAGATTAATGATGGGCATCTATTTTTGATAGGACATGCAAAAGCTAAAAATACAACTGTATTTGCACAAAGGTAGGTTTTATATTCTGTGAAGCCGGCACTTCAGAGTCAGATCTCCCTGCTTCTTTTATTTCTCTACCACTATTCATCAGTGAAAACCTCCTCCTATCTCACATTAATGATCCAAAAAAATGGACATGGGTATTACCTGATAAGCATCCTGTGAGCTGTAATAAATATCTAGTTGCACCATAGAATGTTGCTAAAGAAATGCTAGCTTTATTGTAGAAAAATACAAAACACAGTAGGCAACAGCAAATGCAATGCAACCTGCAAAGACAGCAAACTGCGAATCTCAAAATGGTATTATGGTGTTTGCAGAGGAAAGTTCATGGATAGATTCAGTATTTCTTTTTTGTAGCATATCTTAACAACATGCATCTCAGATTGCTGTATAGAGAGGTTAGTTACGTTAACAGGTAATAGAAAACATGATCAGAGTTTGTTAATGCTGTGGCAACACATGGAGAAGGAGAGGGGTTTCATTAAATGGAGGCAATAAAATAGTAAAACTTGTGGCACGTGCTTAAAATTCGGATGAAAAAAAAAAAAAACCAGAACAAAGATCTGTAGAAAGAGTTTCACAAAGGACCCTGAATATTTATGGTTACTGAAAGACTAGCAAGTTCAAACCCAGCTGCAAAGATGCAAGAATGACCAATTTCTATATAGCGCCTAGCAGGATACTCCAAAAGTGCTCTAAGATTGCATCACTTACTGGTAGGAAATGGCTTACTTCTGATATGCCATGGAGGTGCCACGGGCTTCTCACTTTCTTTCCTGAATGGCTTTGGAAGATAACAGATCTCCACAGACTTAGATAAAGTTGGAAAGGCTGATAGGCTTTGATATCTTCCAGTCTTATTTGGTGGGTGAATCATTGTTCCTCAGTGCTGTACAAGCCTGAGACACTGCACATTCATATTTCCTGCCGGATGGGACTTGATCTCCCTGGGCAGGTTGGTATTGTGTTTGAGAAGCTTTAGGGAACACCGGTTTGCAGGCACTATGTACAGTGGCCTGGGAGGGCTGAGCAGTGAATTGCCACTGTGACCCCATGCTCATTCCTGGCAAGACACTCATGCGCATATTCCTACTTATGTTAAACCATAAAAATGTTATGCTTGGAAAATGGCATACAGGTATACCTTCATGGAGAACTAGATCTCTTCCTGCAGTATATTTTTTCTTAATTTTCTAAATAAAATTATTTGAAACATAAATTTTCAACAAAAGGAATAGATAATTTCGTCTCTGCAACACTTAAATCCTCAAGCCCAATCCTACAGCTCCTTTTGGTAGCCTCTTGAAACACATTTCTGCCCTTAAAGAGCCATCATGCTAGACTGCAGCATAGATCAATAGATAAATCACAGCTGAGATCAGTTTATGAGGCTGTTTGTTTAGGAAACCACTAGCCACCACTTCCCTAATGAAACAAAATCCATCAGTTCTTCATTTCCCTCTTGTCTTTAGGAGGCAGCAATTAAGCCTTGCCACAGCCACCTATTACCTGTGGCCTGCACCCATTGGCCCCTCAGGACCTAGTGGAAAAACTGGAACGTGGCCATGCTCTAGACATAGTGGGGAGGTGCTGGGATTAGTTACCTTCTCACAGTGCAATAGTCTGCTGCACTCAGCTCTGTTCTACTCCACTTCACCTGTGCTTGTGGCTAAAAAAAGCAATCTATCTGAAACCATGTGTGCAGCAGGCTAAGACTATTCATGTATGTTAAATATTACCCTGATGATCAGAAGGCATGTCTGGCTGAAGCACATGGAAAATCTGCAACGGACAGAAGATGCATCTATTTCAGGATTCTGGATGCTACTGCCAAAGTGTGAATTTGGCCTCTAAATAAGGGCAAGGTTTGGTGGCAGGAGAAATTAATTGTCTTTGCCTTTAAGTACTTCAGGATGAAAGGTGGAGGAAACAGCTACTCTCAAAGTCACCAGGAGGTAGTGTTTTAATCATACCAATGGACAACTGTTTTATTTTCAAAGTTTATGCTGTATTCCCAAATAAAGCTTTTCTTGTTTGACAAATGAAGTTAACGTCTGAGTAAGAGGGTGCCTGTTAAGATAACTGGGGAATGTATTTGGAGATACTTGACATTTTGGCAAAAGTGGAAGATTCATACTTGGGCAGCACATACTACATACAATAGCTATTTGAATTTTGCCTGTACTGCTTCCAACAGTTTAGCTTCAAGAGGTTTTTATGCATAACTTTAAAAAAAATCTCTCAAAGCTTAAAAAACAGATAGAAGTTAGAAATTTTTCTTGAATATATAAAGTTGCATACTCTAATGAAGAGTCTTAACCTCTGTGGAAGACTTCCTTTCTAAGAGATACAGACAGTCACAGCCCAGCTCTAATGGTAGCATTTCTATGCTCTGAGAAAAGGCTGTTAGGAAGATACTGCCTTACAGTGCTATAAAAATGAGTTAAAAGCCATTTTGCTGCTAGGTATTTTATATCTGCAGCTACTCAGAAAGAAATCTGTCGCCTCTGTTATAAATTTGAGAGAGAGAAACATGTACAACACATCTTTATAGGTAGAAAATGAAAAAAGAAAGGTTGTTTTATGTATAATATATAATACCACTGACAGTTTTCAGTATATGAAAATACTATTAAATATTTAAAGGGATATTATATGTATCCCTTAATACCAAATGATGCAAGATCACCTGTGCATGAAAAATAATGACATTATCAAAGTGAACTGTATCTACTGAAGATATTGTGTAACTATAACAAAGTTGCTGCACTTATGTCTTGGAGATACTTTCATTCTAACTTCCTGATCTTGGGTGTTTCGTTGTCTGCAATAAACACCCTTTGGCGTAATGTTTCTCTGCCTTTCCTGAAACCAGACTTTCAGAAATGAACATGCTTCATTCATAGAGACTGTTTTGCTCTCTAGTGGATTTGTTACACAGTGTTACTAAATCTATGAAGACTCTCTAGGGCTAACTAGGTTTGACACAGTGGCAAACAGGGGTGCTTTACCTGTGCCAGGGCATACAAATTAGTTTCCCCAGATACACTAAGAAATTGCTACATTGCATTCATGATCATTTCCCATGGCATTAGTATTCATTCTTGATTAGAGCTGCTTGCTTCACCTGTATCACACATTTGAGTTAAAAAATTCTTTCATATTTGAGGTAAGCAACTTTGTGGGTAGATAAATATTAGTGAGGTATCTACAAAATATATTTACAGTCCCCCTCCATTTGTTATTTAAAAGCCAACCATTCTGACACAGTTATAGCCCACATAGAACAAAAAGAGCCTACCAAGCAAAGTGCATATGGAATGCTGCCACTCCGTAGCATATGTAGTGCTGCCTTTAAAGGAAACTGTATAGTATCTCTATACTTCCATCTCCCTGTCCCCAAATCAGTAAGCAAGATAAAACTTTATGTTCTTCTGTAGCAACCGGTATAACCCACCACAGTAGATAGAAGCTGGTTTAGATGCTCACAGATAAAGGAGAGGTTGCATTTTGAAGCCCTTACCCTCTACAAGCTAAGCTTAAACTGCCTCAAAGGTGCTCTAAACCATCCCGGCTGGCTGTGCCGAAACAGTTCTGGTGCACTCCTAAAATACATCCAGATGACACTGCTGTATCGAAACCTAAAGAGATAGGTCTTAAAGATGTGCCTGATTTAGCAACATAGCCAAACACATTCTGTAGCATGGCAGCAGTCACCCAGTGAAGACAATTCATGGTTTTACTAGCAAAATGTTAAATAACCTAGTGATTAAGGAACTTAATTAGTGATCTTCAAATCCTTGTGCAATGAAACACCCTAGTATTTGTCTAAATTCAAGAATTTTCTTGTTATAAATGTAGCTGCCATGGTTTGTGATCCGTTCGTGAACTATTTTATATAAAACACTGTAATACCTTTGTGAATTACACTCATAATTTAACACTCTTTCTAACAGCAGTATTTTGGCAGTGGTTTGCTTGTTGTAAGTGTTCAGTAGACAACAATTTTTTTACAGTCAGTAATTGCAACAGCTCAAATAATTCTAGCCTTTTAGTATTGATTTTAAGAGAACTTTACGAGGAGTTACATATGAATATTCAAGAAGCATTGTACTACAAATATAACTGGTGGAGTAGAATATATCAGATTAAAAGAGAAAGATCCTGACTCACTACAGTATACTTCTGAAATACGGCAATAATAATTCCTTTTATATTTCAGAAATAAGGTTGCTAGCACTGGCACTTGGATTTAAATCAAACTTATTCTCAATCAAAGTCTTCATAGTGTAATTCCAGCATATATTATTTTTAGTTTGCACTTATAATACATTTCCTTTACTCCAGGTTTAGCCTTGATGGCTTTCCTGAATCAGTTAGTCTTTCAGCTAAAAGCTTCCTTAATGACAATAAAATCAGAAGCTAATGCGTATTTGCTGTGGATAACCTGCCAGTCAACAGGTATTTACAGCAGACAAGTCTTTTATGTAGGAGAACTGGGAAGTGCAGAAGAAAAGATAGATAACCAGAGCTTGTTTCCATTAACAGAACAAGTTTCTCAATTGCGTAATCAGGCTGTACCCCAAGTTTTGTGGCTTCACATGACAAATGTATTATTTTGAGAAGCATGGGAAAAGCACAAAAATGGTATTTGTAGAGCCAGAAGTTGTGCAAAAGGACCAACTTTAAAATGGTAGTTTCTGCAGTTTGCAGAAGACGGCAAGAGCAAAACCCCAAAAGGATACTGAAAAAACTGGCTATAAAAATGTACAGAAAAAGCCTGCTGAAATATGTAAAGCACATAGAGCCTTCAAAATTTCATACAGGGAGGAAAGCAAGAGGTGAGAGTATGAGCATTTACTGCAAGTCTTCTCCCAGTTATACTTAGTCTTTCTCCATTAAAATTAATATGCCACTTAGAAGTAAACCAAGATCCTCAAGTGATATGAGATGGTACAAAGCAATACTAATTGATAATCCCTGGAGACTCAGAAAAAAAAATCTAGCTCATTTTAGTCAGTATTACAGATAGACCAGTCCAAATAATTACACAAAAACATCATCTGAGACAAAACATGAGAGTTTAAAAAAGGAAGAATCTGAGATTTAACATTTATGGCAACAATTTAGAAAAACGATAAACAATTTCACTGAATTTCACTGAAATTGTGATCAATATACAAATCATAAATAGAAACACCATCTGTTATTGGGATGAGGACAGTAGAAGGACCACAATGCTATTATGACAAGTTCTAGTCCATCATTTATTACATTTATTACTCATTTATTACAATTGGAAGAACAACACATACTAAGGAGTATATTAATTATCCAAGGGATAATTTGTACGATATCCTAAAGCTATAAACTTATATGTGAAACAGAGAGAAAAGAAGATATCTATATTGATAAACAGTCTTATTCAGAACAACATTTGGTAACTGACACTGTTTTTTCAAAGAGATGCCATAAAGATGAAAAATAAAAAAAGCAGGATATGCCTCTCATGGATCCATGCTTCTATGGATTATCAAGACATTAGTCATTGGCTAATCCTATAAAACACTGTTTCTGTTTAATGTAATTTATCTGAACAATATGACAACCAACTGGCAAAGGAACATAAACATGATTACAGGTATTCCTGTTCTACTTGCAGCTATTAAGACTACTGATTTTATTCCCTACTTTACATGTTTATGCTGACATGAATAAGCAATGCATTCTAATATACCAGTGATTTAACCTTTCTCCTTCTTAAGCAAATGATTTTAAGACATAATTACAAACAAACATTTAAAATTTGTTTAGAGTATAAACAGCATTTAAATGTATAAATAAATGATTAAAATGATTAATGTTTCTTTACATTAGATACTTCTGAACTTATCATATCACAAGAAGTAAAATAAAACTCAATTTCCTAATCCATTTTAATGTAATTTAAGGAGACAAAAAATTTCCTCTAAAATTTGTTCCCATGGCATGGTTTAAATAAGCACAAAACCTGCTGTAATTACTGTAAGACAGCTAAAAAATAATGATCTGCCTGTGTGTAGCTAAATGGGATTAAGTATGCACTGGACGAGATCTGCACATGCTCTGTGCTTGTAATTGTATCAAGACTTTCACAAGACCTCTGATACACTGGTAGGGATTTGCTAAGACATCCATATCTTCATGAACACTCAATGCCAAAATGTCTATCAGAAAACATGGCCAGGTATCTAACTACTTAGGATTCTATGGAGAAATTTGGCTCCAATTTTGATGCTGAGCTATTCTTTGAAAATGGAGCTCAATAAACTATTCAATGTCTCCAATTTAACGCCCTACATACCTCAAGGATGGGAGCAAATAGCTATGTTTCAACTTAAGTTTGTTTCAAAGCTCTTTGGGTTCTAAAATACTTTTCCTGACTTTCACATTCCAGTGGTTGTGTTTTCATTAGTAACACAACAGAAAACCACAATATAGTATTCACACATGTGCCAACATACACACAGCTTCCTGAGGGAGGGTCCTCTACTTACTGTGCTCTGTACTAACAGTGCCCCACCTCCATGCAGGCTACTCCTGGTGTCCACCACAGAGTGTGCTTAGCCAGGCCCAGGTGGGGAGGTCTTGATGCCACAGGAAAACTTCCAGCAGTGCCAAACCCAGTTGTGGCAGCTACTATTTCTGCTTTAAGGTCTCTTCCCCATTGTTGCAAATTTTTATGCTTGTTTAAACACTGCTTCTCAAGCTAATGCCTCTTTATTTCAGAAGTCTCTTGATAATTCTGACTGATGGTTGTCTTCCACTTTCATATGAGCGGTATTGGACAAATGTGTTCACAGCCCTTTTGTGAAGCCCAGTCACACACCCTATTTATGCTGCTGGTCCTACCTTGGCAGGTGGTGTTATTCAGGCCGTTTGCCATGGGTAGGCTGAGCTGGCACGCTGTGTTCTTTTAGTTTTTATGGATACAGACATTTACTAATAAATGTGAATTAGTTGAGGTGACTTTTACTACAGACAAGAAGGGGGGAAATAATTCTAATTGATTAGTTTCATTTAAAAAAAAAAAAGCTACAGGTTTTGTTCAGTGACCTTTCTATGTAGCTCAGTGTTTTGAACAGCTAAGTACCACCATATTTAACATCACGTTTATTACACCATAAAGTTCTGATGCCTCCTGCATCCACATGGTGTTTCAATATCCAAGGATCTGTTAATTGGTTCCGAGAGCAGAATTGGAACTTTCTTTTCTTTTCTATAGAATATCTAGTGACCATTTTGAAGTTTGTCAGTCTTTTTGTTCCACAGGTACACAAAGCTGAGAATCCAGAAAACTGTCTTCCCTTGCAGGCATGCTTCAGTTCTTCCCCCTCCTCCCACCTTTATTTTATCTACTAAAATGAATGTACGCCCTGTTCTCAGAACACTTGCTCCTCACACAAAAGTGCGTGAAAAACGATGGGAATGCTAAGTGGCATCTGAGATAATCTTTGAATAAGATTGAGCCTGAAAGCTCTTCAGAAGTTCAGACTTACTCTTATAGGAAAAGAATATGAAATATGTCAGCCTCAGCTACTGTGACCACTCATTTATGCTAATGGACTTTGATGGGAACTTCTCTCATCAACAATTTTTAATGCCTCTTCAGAGTGTTTCAGATTCTTAATAGGCCTAATAGTGTGGGGAACCGAAAGACATCCAGATGAATTATGCTTCCACAGTAAGATTATACTGTCTTTCTCTCATTGTTACAACTTTAAAACAGTACTTAGGGTTAGAGTGACCTCAAATGCACATCAGATCCTAAGCCATTCTGAGATCCATTTAGCTTTCATTATAAAGTGGTTTATTCTGCAGACACAACTTATTCTAAAACCTAATCTGTAAGGAAACAGGAATTGGACTTTAATGCGAATACAAATAGCCACAGCAATGTTAAATATAATAAAAAGCATTTATAAAAATGCATTCATCCTTTAGAACAGCCAATATCCTTCCAGGGTCAAAAAGAAACTCTCTCAATAAAATACTGAGATAGATTCCAATACAGTTGGCTTATGTTGCCCCATACTTTCAGAGGAGAAAAACTACCCCTTTGTAGGATTCTTAAAATGCACAAAGCAGCAAATAGGCGAAGACAAAGTCAATAGATCTAAACTGCACTCTTGCAAGGCCATGCTGGAATCTGGACAGAACTTTCAACTTACTCTGGGTCTCTGAGCAAGGGTCAGGCAGCAGCTATACGGGGATGACTACTTCAACTTACCTAGGTTCATACCAGGACAGAGAAAAAAAATTGGCAAGCTAAACGAAGCACAATTTATCTACTTGGGCTAGTATTTCTGCCTTTCTTTATTGATTTTTTTTTTTTTTTTGCATAAGTTGGGGATGAGATTTGTTCTGGTTTGGGTTTCTTTTAGGTTTTTGGGGGTTTGGGGTTTGGGTTTGTTTTTTGGGGTTTTTAGTTGTTGTTGTTTTTCCTTCTTCCTCTGGAGTATTTGTCTGTTGTTTTGTATGGGGTTTAAAATTTGCCCAGAGAAGTTGTGGATGACCCATCCCTGGAGGTGTTCAAGGCCAGGCTCGATGGGGCTTGGAGCAACCTGGTCTAGTGGGAGGTGTTCCAGCCCATGGCAGGGGGGTTGGAACTCAATGATCTTTAAGGTCCCTGACAATCTGAACCATTCTATGATTATATGATAAAATAAGATCATCCCAATTTTCCAAAGATACGTAGACTTAAAAGTGAAATACAGACTCTAAGAGAGACTTCCTGAATAGGTCTTTTCTCATAGAATTTCACAGGTAAAAAAGGAGGAGAAAAGTTCAGAGGGGCAGGCACAAATGATATCATAATAAGTAGAAACCATGAGAGAAACAGAAAATGACAATGTATACAATCTCTTAAAAAGCAATAATAAGGTCAGAAAAATCCATGCAAATCAAGATCTCCTAGCCAGAGATTTTTTTTTAATTAAAAATCAAACCAAAATAAACCCCTGAAGGAAAACAAACTTTCTATTTCCTGAAGGTCGAAAGATACTGGTGAAAAAAACCCAATCAGGCAGTTATGGAAAGTTCAGCAAAAGAAGCAGATATAACAGTATCAAAGGGCAGGCAAGTGATTACCTCTATCCCTGCAAACTTGGACATGCTGTGAATAGATAGATCCAAGATAGGTGCATATGTGCAAATTTTGAAATGTAGAAATGCTAAGAAACGAAACACTGACAGTTTGTGGCACAAGGCAGCAGAATCTTACCAGGCTGGCATTTGGCAGCTAATTAATTTAAACACAGACAGAATCACTACATATTGATACAAAAATGTTACATGATCAATACATGCTAATGGAGAGACAGTTCGAATTAAGAACATTCAGGAAAGAGCCCCATTTAATACCCAGAGTTGCAAACCATAAACAAAATAGTATGCTTATCTATTCACATACATATTAGCATGTTAAAATTCTTCCTAAGAAGGATGCAAAACCTAGCATTAAACAGTGTTCCAGCCTGATTAACAGAACCCACAAAGTAACTCAGGTTGCAGTGTGACGTAGAGAATATAATTAAGGGCTAGATGCCACTCTAATTTATTGTGTCCAGTGTTTCATACTGGTTGGCTCTAGTGCTTCACAGCAGCTTGAGTAACACTGGGATTTAGATCTGGGTTAGATCAGACAAATCTGTGCCATCAGGTCTAACCACATTCATTCAATTCTGCCTTACACTGAAAATACACCCTGCAACATTGAAACAGCAAGTGAGAATACCAGTTGCATGTGCAATCATCAGCCAGCAGAATCACACAGAAAGAGGAAAAAGAAGTCAAAGATTTTTATACCCATGCCAGTTCAGAGCCTCCAACATGGCACTTTTGAGAAATGCATTGTTTTCAATTAAAAAGCTTTAGAAGATTTTTGAAAACGACACCCTACCCACTCCCTCAAAAGGCAGGTCTGCTGGTGGCAAGCACAAAGGAAACAGAGCCATCTAGGATCTTTGTCTAAAGCTGTTCTTTCTCTCTTCGGTAGTATAGGGCTACAAGATGCTTCATTAAAACCATAACTGTGTTGTTTTTTTTTCCCAAGAAAGAGATGAGAAACTGGCTTTATAAGAGGTGCATTCCTACAGTCATAGGTAATTAGCAAACAGAAAACTGTCAGAAGACTTTGGCAAGCCCAGGCAATAATGACTCACAACAACAATTTTTTGAGCCAAGAAACTTTTTCTATACCTCTTCAGTCCCTCCTTTCTGTTACATTCTATGTGGCTTTCAACTTTTCACTTGGTCACCTGCAATTGCTTGTCTCACGTTTGAGTGCAAAAGTCAACTGAGTGGGGTAAATTTTAAAGGAACAAATAAAACCCCACTCCCCTAGCAGCTTTGGGTCCTTGCTAAGCAACAGCAGGATGTTCTCAGTGTAAGACCTGATGACAGGATGCTTATATTTGATATTTACTTGCTCACCTCTGTCATCAAACTGTAATATCCAGGGAGTCAAGCCCTCAAATAAGCCAGAATGCTCCTTGTTTTAGCAACTCTTCTTTGGAGATAAAGGAAGTGACATGGCCTATTCAGTTGATCACCAGATAAATAGTAAGCAATTTGAGGTTTAATTCTGTCTTTGGTATTAACTTTGCAAAATCGTCCATTATATATGACCTTGAGCAGCCTAGAGAAAGGATATTAGCCAAAGTAATCCACTAAGTATTTTGCTCTCTCTAAAATGATCTGGAATTAATAGATTGTAAAATATGTATCTTTATTCTCTCCCATCTTTATTTCCAGTTAGTATGGTAATAAAAGTTGTTTCTTAAATACAGTATGAATTATGAAAGGTTTTCATGCAACAATTAAATTGGCATTCATTCAGTTTGGACAAAATACAAAAATAGTGAGGGAGTGATAATACTGTTCTGATTATCTAAGTAAGTTGTACTCAGATATTATATACCAATGCAGCTTGAGAGCCTTATCAGAGTTATCGGATTACAATATCCCTATAAAAGGGTATCACCCGCAAAAGAAAAGGATGAATTAAATTAATTGACCAAGATGAAAAAAGGATCAGACTGAGCTAGAAAACTTGGTCAGTCTCCTAAAGTTGGTGGTTAGCAGTCACACCTCCAGCTCTGTCTTATCAAAGGATTTCCTTTCTGATATATATATATTGTTTTATCTTGTTATTTGTCAAGAATGAAAATCTCCAGAACAGTCACATGGAGATATATAACTCCGAAGGAAGTAGCTATTAGTAGTAAAAAAGCAGAGAACATAGTATAAGAGAGACAAAGGAGATAAAATACACCAGACTGAATTTGCAACAGAAATATAAATGTTTGTGGGAAGCAGTCCCTAACAGTAAATCCCCTGGATTGTCAAGACGAATCAAAGACCACAATCCTGGAAGAGAGGAAGCACAGTCTGGGAAGCCCTCATCTTATTTCACTTGCATAATAACACAAGAACATCTAGTGCCTCAGTCATGCACAGTAACTTTTGTGTTTATAGTTGCAAACGATACAGACTCTAGCGCTGGGAGGGACTCTTAGTTTCTAAAATGAGACCCTAGAATTTTGCGGAGCCACACAGCAGGCATATTTCCTTAGCTAAGTTAAATTTATCTTCTTCGGTAGCTACCACTGCTAGTAAATTTGGTGGGAGATTTTCCTGACTCAGCTTCAGCTCTGGGCTTGCTTCAATGAGTGATAATTCTTTAGAACTCTTACCCACATTAGTTGTAACAAAGAGCCCAAGGTGACAGAAGGCTCTTGTCATCTTTGCCACTGCAACTCAACACATAATGAATTTCAGGGAGCAAGTCATTTTGAGTCCCTGAAAAGGCAAATCTGGACACAGGAATCCCCCTTCCAACTTTACACTTCCATACACCCCATGGCACACTACCTGCGCTCGTAAACATAAGAGAACAGCAAAAAGCTGCTTGCTTGTTTGCTCTCCTCTTAGCAGAAATGGGTTGGAAATGAAGCTGCACACCTCCTACGTTTTTCTGCTCATTAGTCCCCACCTCTGAGTTTGTTACTGTAGTTAAGAGCTGCTACATGCTCAGACTGAGGGTGTTAAACCTTAAAAACAGGAAGTAATTGATTTAGGCATACCTCTCTCAGGCTCTTCCTAAATTACAGCTGGACTGGTGCAACTTGCAAACAGTCCTCAATCTGCAGCTCTTAAATCTTTGTCTGAGTTGTCAATGCATTTGGCAAAGCAAGCATCACTCCAACCCAACTTCTACGCTCAGAAAAGAACATTCATCCTGTTAGTGTCATGCCAACTGCCCAGAACACCTTCTGCAGACAGAAATACAACCTTTCCCACCTTCTTCTGGCAATGCATTCCACCTTGACCTGGACACTGTTGCTTGCCATGAAGGCAATTGATGTTTTATGACTGTTTGGTCCCTGGCCTCTCTGATGATTCTCAAAAATGTCTGGTAATTCCAACTACACAGCTCTTCTGAGATATTCCACTTGCCAGCTAAGAGAATGAACTTGATTCTCACTATTTTCAGGAAAGACTATCAAATAATACTTCAATTTGCTTACAGCTTACATCTCAGTTCAAACCCAGCTAAGAGAAGGCATTGGAGAACTCTCCTTACTGTGTTAGCAGCTTTGAGTCACTCAGATTGCTCTGAACTCTGCATCAGAACTGCTTATAAAACCCAGCTTTACGAACATGCATCTAGTGAGAACTTAGCAGAAAACTTTGCCCAGTGGCAAAAAAAAATAATATCTATTTAATCCTTGGAATATTTGCAGTCTCCAGACAGCTGACCAAATGAATACTTAGCTGCTTTTCCCAAATGTGCATTTGTTGGAAGTTTTCAAAGGGTTAAGGGCTACATCTAATTGCTAATAAAGTTGAATAAAATATTCTCAATGGCATTAATGGGAATTGTTTCAGGCTCCAAATCAGTTAAACCAGTTTTTAATTCAACAATATTTAATAAATAACATTTAAAATAGTTGCTATCTTAAGGCTCACTAAGGAAAAGATGATTCTTAAAAATTTTTTTTCAGATTCTCTGGCTACAACATAGAGGAGGCTGGACTGAGCTTTTGTAGTAGAATAAAGCATTTATCTTACCGAGACCAACCTTGCTGTGATAACTTTGATTTCAATTGAGTTACAGGATTGCAGCAGATCAGAATATTTGAATATTTTACAGTAGTCTGAGCTCAAAATGTAATAATGTGAGAGGCTCTTCCTTACATTCGTATTAGTACATTTTCAAATCCAGCATGTTGAGACTTTTAAGCTCTTGGAGCTGGGACCGTTTGTTCTGTGTTTGTGCAGTGCCTAGCAGAGTGCAGTTCCAATACACAAATAGGGCTGACGGGTATTCCAGCAACACAAACTGTAAGTGATTTACTTATGTTTCACATGTCTTCATATCACAAAACAGACGCTTCTTCTGTCATGTGCAAAGGGTTGCATGTAATACACTTCGACTAAGCAAGTGTGAAAGGTACCAAAGACCTACCTGACAAACCATATGGCAGATTTATTTACAAAGTAGTGTACTTTCAGATGTACTGCCTGAGAACAGGCTTGTCAAACAATTGTGTGGTCTACAAACACACAATAGTCTTAATATAGCAGGAAGCATAGATAAAATGCAGCCAGATTCCAGTACCCTTGCTGGCTGCAATTACCTTACTCCACTCCATTCACACTGAAATTAGCTATTCAGCATACCCAGTAACTATATCACCAGCCAGTCTGTAAGTGTGCTAATTATGATATCACAGCATAAACTATCTTAATCCACTTGCCCTAGTCATACCTCCTCATATCAGTTATGAGTTACTGTCATTCTTAGCTCCACTCCAACAATCCCTGAAGAAAATGGGATTGTTACCTTGGAAGCCAACCAGCTGCCCAGGCCATGTGAGCTGCCACCATTGACTGGGACCTGCCCAGAGCTCTCAGCAGTGATGAATGTCCTAGTGACAATATTTCAGTTAACATTTGTCAACTAAGGGATATGTCTTTTAAAAAATGTCATGTGAATGGTCTGAGAGGGGTTCTAACAACCACCAAAAGAAATGAGCAAGAGGAGAATTCTATTCACACGGCAGAAGCAGTGTGAAACTTTGTTTTCACTCATAACATGTTTTTCTTTCTAGTAAATGGTTTATTTAGTATTGTAAGATGTAGAAAATTCAGTTCAAAAGCTTTATTCAGCCATGCTAGTGGTTTCATTAGTGCAACTAAAACAATGATCTATATACATTAAATACTAGCAAAGCAAAATTCTGCAGACCCAGAACATATAATACTGGATTAATGACCACCCTGCACAAAGTGCAAGGAGCAAACATGCAGCAAATTACAAGCACCCCAGGGATTTTCTTCCTTTTAATTTTCTGACTATTTCCACAGGCCCTTGATGTCACTGCCTAGAGCATATCTCTTCCCTCTAAATTTCTCAAGGCCAGTGAGCTGGTAAACTCTGTGAAGAAAGCTAGGACCTGCCTTAATAGCTCTGCTAAGATATCTTGTGAGGGTTCCCCCCTTCCTCCCATGTAAGCTGAAGCTCTCACCCTTGTCCCCTGCCTGAACTATATCTCAGCCACGTCACACAGCCATGCCCATGCCTGGCCATGGATCCCTTTGACCTGGACACTGATCCATGGACTGACTTCCTAGGTGACCTTGGATGGGCACCCCACAGAGGTGCCTGAAGTCCTGAGCCAGAGGTTGTCTCCTGGCCTGCCCTACTTCCTTGTTGGAGGCAGTGGGACAGGCCCTGACTGGCAAGGAATGCTCAAAAATCCCTTGCAGCTCCTGATTCCCTGGCCAGCCATCATGCCACACCACACCCTGATATTCAGTATTTAAAAACTGTATGTCAACTTTTTTTTAAGTACTAGGTAATACACATTTCTTAAATCTCTCAAAAAATAAGCTGAAAGCAAGAAAACTTAAAAGCACCCAATACAGATATGCATAATTTCCTACGGACCAGGGGCATGAGTCTTTTTTAATTGATATTTTAAACTTCAAGACTGAATTAGTAACCCAATTACAACTCTTAGCACCTTAATAATTTCATTTGAAGAATTCAAAATTATTTCCTATCGCTAAGTAAAGTATGGAGGCTAGGATTTATTGTTTGCAGTTGAAACCTATTCTGATTTGCAGTCAAACTGTAACATCCATTCCATCAACCATCCTAACTGCAGGGAGAAGCAGCTATACTGTAAAGGAAATCATCTTTACGTCAGCTTTAGTAAAAGAGCGTGGTCTTTTTGGTGTGACAGGGTTACAGCAGAGGTTTCAAAATGGACAAGACATTAATGAGGCCATTTCTGCTTGCCTTCCTAACAGAAAAACAGTTACTCAAGACAAGTTCTGCATGAGGAAAAAAAAAAAAAAAAGTCAAGCAGTTCTTTACTGAGTGCCAATAGTACTTTTTTTCCTGCTCCCACTCTTAGGTAGTTAGTTTGCAACCTTCTCAAATTATTTCTACACTCAGAAACGATAGCAGACATTCAGATCTCTCGTATCACAGACTAGATGGGAAAGCACAATAAAAAGAAGGCTCAACAGTGGAGAGTATCACAGAAGCTTCAGGCTTTGTAAATAATGTCTGACTAAGGGACCACCTATCACTGCTAGAACACATTCTAATTCACTTTGGAAACTGAAGTGCTTATTCCAGATCTTTCAGTGAAAGTATGATGAAGTTTGATTCTAATGTAATATTCACTGAAGCTCATGGAAAGGTCTACTTGAGTTTCAACAAGCGCTGAACCTACACTTCCTTCACCTCCACACTCAGTCTGTTAGAGACAGATCTGAACCAGCACTTCTGGATGAGAGCTGCGCTGTGCAAGTCACCTGGAATGCTAGAGAGGAATGCAAATTCCTCAGTCACTGGGCCTTCATCACACCATCCACACACAAGCCTAGATATGTCCTGGGTGCAATACCTAACCACTGGGTAAGAGACAACCAGTGCTTCTAGAAACTGACCAAGATGACCCCAGGAGATTAACATCACTTTGAAATACATCAGGCAGCTATCATGGGTATATGTACTGAAAAGTTTCTGACTTTGTGTGCAGAAGACATCACAGTAATTCAATAGTGACATGACAGAGAAATGAAAAACTGGGGCCTCAAGACAAGCACAGACAGCAATATTTTTCAAGGCACTATTTGCACTAAAGGCTCATTAAAAAGGGAGGAAAAAAAAATGTTTGTCAGATGTAATGGTAATCTGGAAGCACTTTCAGATTGGATCTCTTTGAGAAAAAAGGCATTAAAATATTTGAGACAGTCCTCACAGCATACAGGAGCTATAGGGATAACTCTATTTCAGAATTCTTATTATATCTTGGGAATTCTTTTGATGCCAATTGGGCGATATTCAAATAAAATTGATATTACCATTAATTCAAATACTTCAGATTCATACTTTATAGTAATCAATGAATAATCTGATGTTAGAATGGCTGCATATACATTTTTCTGAGAATATACTTCAAGTTCTTCTAGAACAAGCTTTCTCCCCCTCCCAAAAGGACATATGAAAGATAAGCAATTTTATAGGAAGTCTCTGAAGAGCAATCTTTTTTCTTTTCAAAGAATTTGAGATCTTAAATCAGATGAAAATTAATTGCATGCAAATGTGTGATGCAACTCCAAGATTCAGCCCAGCCTCCTTGTATACAGCTGCAGCTGATTTCTGTCCCTTTCTAGGTAGTCAGGAAATTAGTTTGAAGTCTGCTGCTAATAATTCCTTTGGGATTTCAGGATTTGAAGTTAGCAACTGAATATGTCTTTGAGGCTTGATATATCAGGCAGGGGGCTCAAATCACTGAAGTGATTAACTTTGTCCATCAAAGCAGCCCTAAGCTTTCACACTGAGCTTTTAAACTTGCGGAATGGAGAATCAAAATAGGATGATAATTGTCAATACACTGACAGCACAAAACTTTGTGTCAACGCACCCCTCCACAGTTCTCAATAGAAGTCTCTAGATTTATTAACTGGGTCAGTAAAGTCATGTCCTGAGAGTGAAGACTTACAGAAACCAAGTTAAAAAATGCTGGTGCTGAAGAACAGGTATGCTAGAAAAACTAGGCAAAGTGTCAGTAGTGTTGGTTTAGCTGGCAGGACTGCACGTTAGCAATTGCACTGTTGTTCAGCAGTTCTGAGCTTCTAAGAGGAAATTCTGACAGGAGAGGGCTGCAAAGAGGATAAGGAGGATTAATTTAAAATGTACATTTTATCTTTTTACTCAGAAAACCAATGTTCCAATAATAACATCTATGCTTAAAAGATAAAGGTAAAGCAGTAAAGAGCCACAATCCATTAGTACAATGAGTACTTCCAATTTTAGTAGTAGTAAGCAGAGCCCGTTCACACAGAGGTTAGCTAAACAGTTATTTTAAGGGCTTACTCTCCTTAGTGGAAAATTAATAGAGCAAGTGTCAAAAGCCTTTCATGATTTTAAAAATTAGAACAGTCTGTCTCCACTGGGTATCTGTCCTGTATAGAGAGCTTTCACCTACTGAAATGTAGAGTGTGAAGTTTATTCAGCTCCTAGAACCTAGCACATCTGTCCTGAAATCACAATATCTACATATCTCAATGGCACACGGCATTAGGTGAGTATACTAGCTACTTAAAGCAACACAATTCCTCTGCTCAAGTCATTTACGTCATTCACAGCAGTGGAAGTTTTAAAATACAGTCACTTAGAAACAGAGACTCACAGCACACTTCAAAAACATCCCTTTCTGGAGAGACAAACAGAGGGCATGAGTAGTTATTAAAGCTGCAGAAGAAAACAGTGGAGGAAGGAGAGGGAACAAAGTGTAAACATTGACCAGATTTGAACTTAAAAGTAAAAATCCAAACCAAAAGTTCTGCATTATGTCAGGCATTGAAAGTTTTGCTAATCTCTTTGGGAAATCACACAGGTGTATTTGAAGGTAGAACTAGGTTTATAACATCCGTGGCTCAGAGGATGATCTAATGGTTGCTTCTACACATTTCATTTGACTCTTGCAAGAAGCTGAACACACTTGTCAATCAATCCTCTGACCTGCAATGACAGCTTTCACTTGCTGTTGAGCCCAGCATACAGAAATTTATTTTTGGACTGCAGCTACCATCCGCTCCCACTTGTCTGTGGGTGGTTTGCCCAAGTTATAAACTGACAGTGCCACCTATTGCACATAGGTTCTGGTGCAGACACGAAATTTGTCTCTGGGTAGGGCTGGCTCAGGTTCAGCAAGATCCTTTAGTAGAGGTGCAAGGCTGTGCAAACCAAGTACTTTTCTTCCAAAGCTTACATGGGCTTTGAAGTAGAGTGCCAGTCATGGCCTACACTTGAATCTAGCAGGGTTTGTTTACTCCAGTTTTAAGCAATTCCAGTGGTCTTGCATGGATTTTGGAAGAAGCCACTCAAGTCCCTTTGTACTGCTCTTCCCAGCATGTCCTCTGGTGACAGATTCTCCTAGTTACAGCATTCTCACCTTACATCAGGCAACAGAGAAATACCGTGCACACTCTTGCCAAGTTTCTGACACATATATTGCTTTTCCAGCAACCTATTAGAGATACGAATTTACGGCTATGAGATACAAAGGAATGTTGAGCCTTTCCAGCATCTTCTGTCACACGGCTTTGTCCATTATTGCACTGACAGAAAAGAAGGAAAAAGCCCTTTCCTCAGGTGTGGCAGACTAAGAAAAAACCTGTTGTCTTCAGAACTGGTCCCTCATGGCTGTTGCCCCTGGGTCTGTCACACTTACTGGCTGCTCTGTCTCACTAGGCACCATCAAGAGCCCAGGAACCCCCAAGCGTAACACTATGCGCAACAGTGAAACAGCAGACACTAACAGGGTCCTGCTTTTGGAAAGTCAAATCAAAAAAATCCAAGTTATCTCCCTTATGTACACAGTGAACCACTTTTACACTTTTCTTATACTGTTCTACCAGCTACTGTCGTGTATTTCCCAGAAGTTCAGTCACTCTATCTGAACAGTAAGCCTACTCACAATCACTTTTCATTAGCAGTAGCACTAATACAACCATGTGTTTAATTGTTGCTGTATAATTTTAGGCGCTATAGCTTGACCATTCCTAGCCTGCACAGCCTCATCCTACAAAATTACAGGTAGCTTGCATGGACCTCTTGTCTTACTTCTTCAACAGTCTACAGATATTCTAGTCTCTTATCCAACTGCTCTCAGCTTCGCTCCCACATTCCACATTACGCCATTGAGAAAACTGCAATAACAACATTTATTTTTCAGGCCTATCGTGAGCACAGCTTTGACCCTCCCAGATCAGTATAAGAGAATGCCAGAGCCCAGGTCCCAAGCAGTTCTGTTTCTTTCAGGTTTGGGCTTTGCTGCATATGTACATGATGAGAACAAAGGAAAAGAGAAGAAAGGGTGATCTCTTGTGACATTACTAACCTCAAAGGTTGCATCTACTATCCAATATTAAGCAGTTCGTTTTAAAACAAAGTTAGTGGAACTGTATTTGGGATCTTAGTTAAGCTTCTCTGGCAGAATGAAATATATATTGAATCTTTCCCTTGCCTGTCCGTCCCCCTCAGCCACTGATAGTAGTCAATACTGACTGAAGAGTTGAACTGGAGTTGTTCATTTTAGTTAAAATTTGCACTAACATCTTATTTTGACAAATCAATACTTGCCAAAGTTCTTTAAAATAGGTTCCAAATAGTTTTTCAGACTCACGTATATGTTCAGATTTACTCAATATTCATAGCGAGAAATGAACAGGAATGTTATATGACAGTATGTTCAACTTTGTCCTGGTGAATGTTACTGTGTAGATGATCTGATTATACAGATCAGCTAAGAAATGCAAGCAGATGAATATGTGCTGTCATTAAGTCTCTCTTTCTTATTTCAGCTTTCAAAACAAAAAAAAGCCTCTTTCTCTCTTTATCTGCTTGAGTCAGCACAGATCTATCACCTGGCTTTTGGTAGCAAATAGTGCTTCATTTTAACCTCTGATCAGACATAAGGACAAGACTTTTTAGGCTTGATGTTCCTTAGTGAGGCCTTTATTTTTGTGCATCATCTCCACAATAACCTATAATTTTAATATTCTAAGAGCAAACTAATATTGTTGGAATAACTGTAATTACCTGTGATGATGTTGGTGAAAGCATATTTCACAAGAAAGTGACTTTTCAGATACCATAACTATTTGGATATTCAAGTCCAAATGGCAATATTATGCACATCTGCACTTCAAACCTTTTTTGGTTTGATTACTCAATCCTAAAACAACAAAACCAGAACCCCCCCCACTTTTTAAGAGTAAGCCTCAATAATTCTGGTTGAAAGGTACCCTTTAAAACAATTCTACAATTCATTTGAATTAGATTTCTATTTAGCATCTAAAAATTTCCCATAGATGATATTATGCCAAATGTGATCTCTATTGCCTTTGTAGTAGCAGAGAGCTTATGACTATAAAAAAAAGTAAGAGAATCATAGGCTGTAGTGTGCTGCAAAATGGGTCCTGGGGGGAACGAATAACTTCCTGTGGAGCTGGAAACTAGAATACTTTTTTTTTTCCCCTTCCCTCCCCCATAGAACAACAGTGACTATGCATCCAGGGGATGCTCTGCACTTGTTACTTCTGAATTAAGAAAACAACAGGCTGGATGAGCACGTGATGAAATTGCTCAACACTAAAAACAGCACATACATTCTTTGGGATCTTAAAATAATCTCCCAAGGGAACATTGTGGTTCTTCTTTGAGACTGAAGACTACATGAATGCCAAATAAAGTTTCCATGTACTGACTAATCCACTAGCTATCTATCATTCTGCCGGCCTGCTTCCATTTTCAATTCCCTTTGTCTTTTTTTTGGAGTAGCTACATACACGCCAATGGCAACAGGTTTTCCTCTTGGGGAATGTCCCATTAAAAGACATTCTTCAGTGGCCCCTATTCTACCTTTAATGCACACATAACAGTCTTGCCCCCAGTATTTTCAACTTGAGCTATTCTAGGCATTTAGATCCAAATCTGTACTGCATTTCTCAGTGTGTATCTGTGAAAAGATAACTTAAGTGAGGCATATGAGGTTCTGGAAAAACACTTTCTAATTGTTAGTCATAGCTATGGAATCAAATTTATCCTATTTCTAGGTAAGATGACTGTCTTACCTTCAACTAGAACTACAACTGCAGTGGCTTAAGTAGTTAAAGAGAACCCAAACTGTATCACAAAAACATACAACATTGAATAGTCTCAGTATTCAGAAGGAATAGATCTGCTGTGACTCATGAGCTGGCAGAAAATTTATCAGAAGGTAAATTTTTCAAGGGAAATCCAGATCTTTAAATAAAATCTTTCATGGAGACTTATTTTTGGCAAAAGTGTCAGTTTCTGAATAAACACTGAATGCCTGAAAGATGGTAAATATTAGCCTGCAGTGAAAATACAAGAGAAAGTTCCACTACACAGCTTTGATTATATAAAAGACCAGGGAGACATGACTTTGAGGCAATTTGATTCAAAGCTGAAATTTAGGGATGAAATGTTTTTACCAAATCTTGACTTCCCTTGTGAAGGCAGACAGGTTTAATTTATTGACCTTCAAAGCACTAATTTAAAACATTATAGTTTTGCCCTCTACATTTTCTATGAAGTAATTTTTAAACTTCAAAAAGTACATCATCATCTCTGCATGAACCAGAAAAAACAATAAGAAACTCACTTCCCCAAGCCCCCCATGACTTTATATTAATTGACAAACTTTTTTTTTTTAGGTCTAAATGATTATGAGTTCAAAACTTTGAGGCTTAAATTCTAGTTTTTAATCCTTTCAGAGATTGTGAAAATTTAGGATAACCATAATCTACAACACTGGCAGGGCAATGGACAATTTAACTGTGCTGCAACTGTGCCCAAGTTTCCGCTAGCGATATCCAAAACACTGAAATATTTGAACAGTCTCCTTATCCTAATGTAGTAATTGCTAAGAATTGAAAAGGGTGTTTGTGGACACAAAACCAAAGAAGGCAGGAATAAAAGCAGCCAGAATATATTTCAATTTAAAATACCCGTACAATTCTGAACTTTAAATATTATCACACATACAGTATTTATCCAGTATTCAGAAAAGTCAATGAAATCATAGAATCATAGAATTGTCTAGGTTGGAAGAGACCCTTGGGATCATCAAGTCCAACCATCTACCCTACTCTA
>JAOXNO010000024.1:1526016-1560094 GCA_028565335.1 Limnodromus scolopaceus
CCTCCTTTTTGCCTTTCTTGTAGATGGGTGTTACATTTGCCACCCTCCAGTCCATTGGGACCTCCCCAGTTAGCCATAACTTCCTGTAAATAATGGAAAGCGGTTCCAAAAATCAATTCCATTGGTTTCAGTTCACTCTGGAGTCCAAGCACATCAACAGCAACAAATACTAAAAATGTAGGCAGAAGGCAGTAAGCAAAATGCTGTGTTAATCTGATT
Organism: Limnodromus scolopaceus; assembly: GCA_028565335.1. NCBI lineage: Eukaryota > Metazoa > Chordata > Aves > Charadriiformes > Scolopacidae > Limnodromus > Limnodromus scolopaceus. The sequence goes on from JAOXNO010000024.1 coordinate 1,526,236, forward strand.
CTACTGTACTCACCCGCATTCTGAGCTTGTGGCAAAGTACATGAAACAGCTTCCCAGTTAACATAATTTGGAAATGAAAGACCCAGCTGTCAGCCCAGAGCACATTCCCCTTCTGGGAGTGCAAAATGGGGGGAATTAAGTAGTTTATCTGGCTGAGTCCAAGGTCAGTTTCTTTGCTAATAAAAGCCTTTGCAAAGAAATCTAGAAATCATAGAATAGTTTAGGCTGGAAGGAACTTCAAAAGTTTGTATAGTCCAACCCCCCTGCAATAAGCAGGGACATCTTCAACTAGTCAGAGACCCATCCAACCTGACCTTGAATGTTTCCAGGGATGGGGCATCTACCACATCTCTGGGCAACCTGTTCCAGTGTTTCACCACTCTCATTGTAAAAAAAATTCTTCCTTATATCTAGTCTAAATCTCCCCTCTTGTAGTTCAAATCCATTACCCCTTGTCCTATTGCAACAGCTCCTGCTAAAAAGATTGTCCACATCTTTCTTTTAAGCCCCTTTTGAGTACTGAAAGGCTGCAATAAGGTCTCCCGAGAGCCTTGTCCTCTCCGGGCTGAACAACCCCAACTCTCTCAGCCTGTCCTCATTGGAGAGGTGCTCCAGTCCTCTGATCATTTTTGTGGCCCTCCTCTGGACCTGCTCTAACAGGTCCATGTCTTTCCTGTGCTAAGGGCTTCAGTAAATGGTTGCCTGCCCCTCCTTTCCTTGGGAAGTGATTTTAAATAGAGACTTTACTGGTGGCACCTGCCTCTGCTCCATCCCAGCTGTGCATCTGCATCCAAACTTATATCTCCATGACTGACCAGCACTCACTCTGCCTGCGTTTCTTGGCTTGGCCTCAGACCTGTCTCATCACTGCTGATGGTCACTGATCTACATCTGACCCTCATCCCTCCTGGTCACCCCTCCCACTTGCATTGTCATCATGCCTCTGCTCCTGGCTCCTCTTTCCGTGAAGAGTAGCCAGTTCCTGCTGCTCCCCCACACCAGCTTGGAATAGGAGGCTTATGACACAATTACACTTTAACACTGACAAAAGTAGAAGCCATTTGTGATTTTTAGACATCTCCTCTAATTTTCCTATTGGAAGTCTTAGGCCAGCTTTTATGCCTACACACTAATGTATTTCCAATACACAAGAAGTTGAAGACATCTGCTGCAAAAAAGAAAAAAAAAATCTAGTTTAAGAAGTAAAGCCTTGAAAGTTGAGTTGTGAACTTGCCCATGCAATGTAGACTGCATTATCTCTAAAGAGTATATTTGCAAAACAATTTTTTAATTAATTCTTCTGTTTTTTCCTCTCAAATACATTTCTCCCAAACCTTCAGAAGTATCCAACACCCAAAGAATTAAAAAAAAAAAACCTGCATTAGCCATGTGCTCAGAGTTTTAATTTTTCCTACACAGTTTGAATCAATTTATCCTTTTCCTAAAATAAAGGGCAGTTTTGCCAAAGTAGGATTGGGACCAAAATCTTTAATTAAAAAGAGGCATTTATTCACTTAAGTTTGGCAACGATTAATACTTTCAAATTCCCATGTGTATGGGCTAAATTGCTTTGTGCACATAAATTAATACATTCAAAGTGAAAATAATACCATATGTTCCAATGCCCTTCTCCAAAGATAATGTGATCTATTAAAAAGAGCTACTGTTTCTACAGGAAGGCCTGTGACAAGACAAGTTTTCATTTCCAGCTTTCATTTCTCCTTGGATGTTCAAAGGCAACACCCCTCTTCTTTCCATCTCTGATTCATTTTTAAGTACCTCTCAACTGAGGAATGCAGGAACTTGTGTACATCAGCAAACCAACTAGAACTGATAGTAGTGAATATGCAAAAAGAATACTAAAAGGAAAAGATTGGCATTTTTCAGTACTCCTTTCATTTCAACATCTGCATACAGCATTTCACTAGAGTGGACATTTTTCTATTTTTCTACCATGAACCCAACATTTTGCCATGATTGTCAGTCCCAGACTGTTTATGTAAAAACATACTGCTAAGGGAACTAGTGACAATTTGTCTTTATTTAATAAACAATGAAATTCGGATCGTCTGAAGCAATAAGGAATAAATTGTGCCATCCATTTCTAGGAGAGAAGCAGCAGTAACTCATTACTTTTTACAAGAATTTCTAGTTTTCAGAAGATGAAGCGTCTAGCACACTGTCATTCAGTAAGTGCACGTTTACATTCATCCAAAAAGTTGTTCACAATTTCCAGAGAAAGCTGTTTTTAAGAAATGATTAAGCATTTGTACGTCAATGAAACAAAACAAGAATATAGAGTTTTCTTAGTATTTAAAGTTACTCTGTACCGAGGCTTTTGAAAATAATTTCTCATTAAGGTATTTCAAGAAAGATGAGAGTTAAATTAGGATGCTATCCACAGACAGTCACGTGACTTAAAGAACATATTGTTGATCTACCTTGAAACGCCAAGTGACTGTGTCATTGCTAGTTAACTATACTTTCCTAAATAAAAGATAAAAGGCCCAAGTATAACGGCAGTAAAACATTTGGGGCTATAAGATTGTTCTCTTATGTATCTTTTACAGAAAAATTTTACCTGCGTTCCTCAGTCCATTTGCAGACAGAGAAGCAAATGCACCAGAAGATAAGGCAAATTATTCAGAATTGCAGAGAAGGGACCAGAGCCCATTCTTCTCACCCTGCTGATAGTTTGATCCCCCCTTCTACACACTTGATGCCGGCTCAAAGCAAGCATCTACTCAAGTAATATCTTAGCAGAAATGGGCTAATTTTATCAGTTCTCTTCTTTTAAAATATGTACATGTGTTCCACTGTATGATGTGACATTCAAAACTAACTAAATAATACAGTGATCTTAAGATATTTTTAGCAACAGTTATTTTACAGCTGGAACATTCCACACAAGTAGCCTGCAGAAGCCTTTCAGCTCAGATCTTACTGTAGTCCCCAACTTTTTTTTTGCCTCCTTCTTACTGTTTATGTCCTTATGTAACATATTCAGTCAGCTGTGTTTGATTAAAAAAAATATTTAAAATTAAGAATCCAAACTTACACAGGCAAATGCTTCATTTGTAATGCTCAGCCTAAGTACCTTTTTAAACTTGGCAAAGAGCCTAATTCTCTTGGGTTTCAATATGATGCAGGGTACAAAGTGCTCAATATTAATTGAGCTTTTTAAAAACTTAGATTATATCCATAAGAGCTTCCTGGTTGCTCACCCACTCTTGGGCTAGAGGGTGGGAGAAGAATTTGAAGGTCTGCCTATTATTATTACCTCCATGCTCCTGTGGGGTCACCACAAAGGAAAAGAAATAGGCAAGTATGCTTCCTACCACACTTCCAGGCACATAGTGGAAGAAGCTGGTGGTAGAGGGCAAAGGGGGCATTTTCTTTCCTTCCAAGAATGTACAATAATTCAAGTCTCAATCTGTCACTATGCCTTGCACAGTTTTTATGTTCCTTTTTTAGCACCTTTTTTTTTTTGTCTTTTCCTTCAATTTAGTGTAATGGAAGTAATGCATTAAGAAGCAATGTTTTGACAAGAACAACAAAAAAAAAACCAACAAGAAAAGACTATGGAACTGTTCCTTTTAAAGCAATTATCAAGTCCAAATTCATTTTTACAAGGAAATCTGAGCTTTAACCTTGTAATTAATGGAGATGATTCCAGAAAAAGGACTCATTTTTCATATAGTATGACAGATCTTGTTTTCCATAAAAAGAGTTGAGAAGGTTTGTGAACATTCTGCTAGGTTTCAGCTGACAGAGTGTTTAACACCAATGCCTCCAAGAAGTAATTTTATTTCATATCTTCATGTGCAGCTGAATTTTCTCTAGGGCAGAGAATGTAGACTGACTGTCAGAAGCTGGGAGCTGCAAAATCCAGACACAGAATATTTTACTATATTCAGTTTCTCTCCCTTGTTTTTAAGTAAGAGAAAATTTTGCTAAATGTGCAGGCAGATCATTTGGTTTCTGTTATTTTATTACTTTTAATTAGGATTGTCATTTGTAACATCTACAAGGGCACAAGGTGAAACAACTTCATTAATTACGTAGAGGCACCAAAAGAATTTTCCAAATGTACATTGAAAGAACAACCATCAGGAGTCCAGTAATGAGCTCACATATGTCCCAAGAGGAAAACAGCAGGTTATTAACACACTATTTAGTTTTAATAAGATTTTCTTACATCCATTTTTATGATTGAAGTCAATAAAATTTAACTGCATTGCAAGACCTACATGGAACTGTCCCCTACAATTTCTGCTCTTCAGAACACACAAGTGGGTAAATAACTGGAGAAAAGCCAAGAAAAAGTTTCCAGTCAATATGAAAATTCAACTCTAATGTATCTAATGATACTGACACCATTGCTTTACTGCCATTAAAAATGGGAATGTTAGAAACCAGTCCACTGTAATCAGTAGAACTCTACCAAGGTAAAGTGTCTCTGAACATGGAGTTCATCAAGCAGCCAGCATGCATGACACAAAGACAATTCAAGTTTATACCTGTCCCATAGCAATTTTCTCTGGGCTGAAAAGGTCCATTCAAGTGAGCTGCAGAAGTGATTTCTGCCATGAAGAACTGGGGAAGAGAGGGAAAGGAAGGGAAAAGACATCAGTAAAGTATTCAATGGAGATTTCATTGTGTTGTATGCTTCTAAAGTGACTTGAAATGCGGTTCACCACCACATTTCTCTCACAAAAGCAAAGTCCAGACAGAAAATTGCAAAACATTAAAAAGCTCAAGTAAAATCTCTGAATGCTTAGAATGATATCATATTTTCTGGAATCAATGAGTCTTGCAAGAGATTTAGGGCTGTATTAGGAGTTATTTTACCCCTGAAGTAGAGTATGCTAACATCAATATGCTTTCATGTGGCCATACTGGTTTTATATTTCCCATTGTTTCATGCTAAGCTTTCCGAATAAATCTTAAAACATTTTGGGTCAGATCATATGAACTATTATAAATGACCTCTTAGCATATTTCCCTTCAACATTCTTTCCAGCCTCTCTTCCCTATACTATTCCCTAACAAATGCAGAATACAAATTGTACTTAGTAAGCCAGGTAAAGGAGATAAGCAGCATGGATACTGAAAAAAAAATAATAATAAAAATCACACAGATAACTCCTGCTCCTGCCCTCAGCCATGCAGAGCTCTGTGCATATGCAGAGGTGGCAAGATGGATGTGAAAAGGCTCTCTAGGCAAGTTGGCCTTGAGAGCCTGCCTGAATTCCAGCAGCATCTCCAAACTAGGATATTGGTTACAGTGATGCTTGGACTTAATAAAGTTCAGCATTCTGCCTCCAGCCTGTGGTCCTTCTTTTAACAGGCGAATCTCCATGGCAGCCTTCCAGCTGCCATCCAAATTCCAGGCTTGAGAAACTTTGCCCCATCTGACCTCTACTCTGGCAACAGGGAAGAGACAGAGCAGGAAGGCAGTGGTCTCATCTTCACCAAATGCTCTCAATTTATGCTAGTGAGTTACAATTTCTAGACAAAGGAAGATGAGAAAGCCATCCTTACTTTGTACACACAATGATATTCTCACAGGGACAAACTAGCCTCCTAGGAAGACTAGGCACTTATGCATACCTGCAAGAAGTGAGCATTAAATGCTGCTTTTCCAATTTGGTAGTGGGTTTTTCCCCATTCTACATTGACGGAAATATTTGCCATAGCATTAGCCCATACAGCTCCCATTGCCTTGCACTAAGTGGAGAAACAGAAATTTCAAGAGAGTGTATTACTATTTATTCTTAAAGCACTCTATGCTTCTATTTGTCTCTTATTATAAGCTAAGGAAATGCATAATCAATTGGCTGGTACCTGTACCTTGCAGAAAATTGAATCTGTAAGTATACACTCTAAAATGCTACAAATAAATAGAAAAGGCTAGAACACAGTTTGTCCACATTGGAGTACAGATTGGAAAAAAACAAAGATCAGCTTAACATCAGAAAGAAGCTAGAGGAGAACGTAGAGTCTCTAGAAATATGGATATTTCTTAGCAGGGATTTGGAAGCAAGCATTCACAAGGGAGGGAGAAAGAGCCAGTCATTCTACTTGCTGTTACATGTCTCAAGAGTATCTTAGAGACAGAGCTGAACAGCTCTGAACAGCAAGGAGTAAATCCTTGTGGAGATAAGGACAAGTAGAAACTTGTCTACTCAAAAACCTACACTTCTGCTAAAGAGAAAGTACATATGCCATTCATTTATAAGCTTAGACTACACAAGAAAGCTCACTCAAGATAAAGCATGCCCAGGGATGTGGTGGAGTCATGATCACTGTAGGTTTTCAAGATGCACCGGGACAGGGTGCTAGATAATCTCATCTATGCCCTCTTTTCTATGAAAGGCTAGACCAGATGATCTTTTGAGGTCCTTTCCAACCTGGGCTGTTCTACAATTCCATAAATAAAATAGCCCCTTCACTTTCTGTGAAGCAGAGTATTTTTCCACAGTCTTAGTGACTTAAGGCTTGATTTGTCACCAAGACATTTCAAGGCTATGGTTAATTCCTTGTCATTGTGAAGGAAAAATTGAGAAAAACCTTCTAGAGTCTCAGAAACAGCTACAAAGCTGCTGTTCAGATTGAGGCTCTGCACAGCAAGAGAGGGCAGCAGTACTAGCAAGGAAAACAAGCTCAGCCTGGAAATAGAATGTTTCCAGGCACTAAGGTGCTGATATCCTAAGAGGAGCAAAATCTACTTAGCAGGAGGTGCTATCTTAATTTTGCTATCCTGTAATCAGCTGTTGACAAACTGTTAATTGACTGAGCCCAGCATCCACCAACACAAGCAAGTGTTGAGGAGGACATGGGTTGTCTAACTGGATGCATTCCCAATCTGTCATCACATTTTCAAAAGATAAGTACACAACTGGTTCATCAGACAGAAATGGAAGTCACACCTGCTCCAAGCTGTCATTAATATACTACAGTGACAAGTAACTGGGAGAGAGGTAGAAAATGCAAGTTGCATTTGTATCTAGAGCAGGCATTTACTTTCACTTCGTAAATCAGCAGCCCAGATTCCACCAGAGTCAGTGGAGCAGCACTTGGTCTACAGAATGCTAAAAAGGACAGGGAAGGAAACAATTGTTATCTATTTCATACAGTACTACATCGAAGAGGCAACTCACTGGTTATGAGGCCACAACTCTTAAACTGCAATACAAAGCATAATTAAGTTGTGGAACCTACTGCTAAAGGACAGAACAAGTATGAACAGGTTCAGAGAGGGGCTAAACAAATTCACGGAAGTCCATTGCTAACAATTAAAGGTAAATTAAATGCTCCAAAACCCCTTATTAGCGTAAGGTATTTCCAAGATAGAAAAGATGGTATGCACAGCCTGAGCTTGTACTCCTTCCCTAGGAATTTGTTGCTACCCAACATTGAGACATGACCCTTGGTTCAACAGAAATGTATCTGATCCAGCCTTGCAATTCTTATATTTAGGTTGAGTCAGATGAGAAAGGAGCCTGGTCTCAGGGTTGATAAACAAGTAACTAAGGGAAATTCCACAAATTGACTTAATCTTGGCAATGTTTTTTCTTTCAACTCTGTAGATTCAGGATGAGCTGTCATATAGTATTTCCTATAATTTCCAATTTGTAAGCAAGTCCAGGAATAATACTAACATTCCTCACTAGGGCTTATTCTAATACATGATTGCTTTTAAAGGCACTCACTTGTACAAAATGTTAGTAATGCATAAAGTACTAGCAACTAGTAGGAATGAAGCGAAGGTATTGGAAAAAACCCCCTTCTCACTTTTAATATCATACAGCTTATGATGTACATCTGAGCATAGAGTTAGAACACCCCCCAGAAAAGCCAGTGTGACATCTGTCAGGAAAATCTTTCCTGAGGACAAAATAAAAAATAGACAACAAAAATCCTATTAGCAAACACAACTCAACATTTGTCCTTACATGAAGAATGGCTATTTGAAACTTGAAGAGCAGTAGGTATTTGTTTTGTCCAAATAAAGTACTGAGAAGAGGTGCAGGAAACATGACTGAATTGTTAGAACAGTACAATGAAGGAAGCACATTTAACTCTATTCTACTCAGATGAGCTTGGTGACCTTGGGCTACATCAATCATTCTCTACCTGCATCAGCTTCATTAACCTTACTGAGACATATTCAGGATAAAAACATACTTAGGGATGCGCACACAGCATTATGTGTAAGAGGGTTTACACAGACCTTTTCAAGCCACTTAAAACCAGAAGCTACAAAGGAGATTGTCCTCCCCTTTATATTCATTAACATTAAACCCCTCACAATGTTACTCTCACCTGCATGCCTTGAGAAACAGACAACTCAACATAGATTGCAAAGCAGCTTAAAGATAGCAAGACATACTGCAAATTGCTACAAACCAGCAAGATGTACTGTAAAATGTGCTGGCAGAGAGAAAGGTATTTGTTGCAAGTCAGAGAGGAAGGAAACTTTGATCTGAAGAGACAGTTTTACTAGGCAGTCATCCTTCGAAAGTAGTGGAGACTTACACACTCCCATTGTTTTCTCATGCCTCAGGGAAGCTCAGAAATCTGAACATCTCCTCTAACTTTTTTCCTCCTTCCAGCTTGTATTTTAACAAACAATATTTCCATTTCTTCAGAACAAAAGTAGGTTGACAGCTAAAGCTGTGAAAGCAGCATGGCAATCTTATTAAGTATGCCAGATTTGCCATGCTACCCTGCAGAAAAATACAGCACTGCTAATTAGAATCCAACCATAAGTAGCCAGATGAATCCAATTCAATAAGTACTGAAACTACAGCACTTTCAAAGCTTTAACTGCATCTGGCCTAGGTATAGCAGTATATACACATTTCTTATCCAGCAACCTGCTGCTGGCCATTCATGGAAACAAGATACTCCACAAATGGGTGTTTGACATGAATATCACACTTGTATTCACAATTTCTGGTCAAGCATACAAGATATACAAAAAGCTCTAGTTATAGACAGCATTAAACATCTCATTTCTCAGCTCTCTCTTGAGAAACTGTCAGTAATCTCCATTCCTCTCCAGGCTGAAAGTAAATAGGTTCTTTCAGAAGATTAGCTTAGCATCCAGTAATCTGTTTCTCTAAACAGCCTACTCTGAACTACAGCAACAAATCCCACTCTCCATAATCCCTTTAGTTTCTTTGACAGGGATCTGTGACAAGCATACATCCTATTGTAACAAAATATTATGCAACATTTGCCATTTGAGAAATGTTACTTTCTTCTCTTATTCCTTATGCTAACTCAACTCTAAAAAAATTTAACAATGGAAACAGTGGATTGCCCATTTCTGGATACTTTCAAACTAAGACTAGATGCTCCTTAATGTTACTACAGTCTCAGAAGACTGCTTAAGTTTTAGAAGTTACACTAACTTTTGCCCTCTATAGCTTAATTCCAGACATAGTCTATTTATCTTCCTACTTAACGCATCAGGTAGCGGCAAAAATAGTGCAACCCCATAAGCAGAGCTGAGCCAAGACCTGAGGGTGACCGCAGCACATACCTAATCAAAACACCATCTCACAGAACCTGAAGATGACATATAGCACCCATTACAGACAACAGAATCCATCAACCACCCAATACAACAAAGGGATGAACCAGACCTATAGGCCATTTACACAGAAACAACAGGAGGCAAAACTGGAATATAAGTACTGAAAAGAAACATAAAACACAGCTAGAGACTAGCACTCATCCAGCACACCTCAAACCAGTACACAGTGCCCAAGCTTGAGCTTAAATGGGGCCCAAGGCCTATGGGAAGGGATGTGGATGGGGTCCCAGGTGAGGCTGATCGGGGCCAACAGGGCTTATTAGTGCCCTTAGGGGCCTAGCATAGCTGTTTGCAAGAGGAAGACTTTGTAGCAGCAAGTCATCATATAAGTTTGTAAGTATACTAACTAGAAAGGTCTTTTTTTTTTTAATTTGGGAGAGAGGCCTCAGGCATGTAGGGAGCAGTTTAGGGTATGGTGGGCTCTAGGCCTCAACTAGTTCTTGATATGTTTGGTTCAGAATATAATTGAGGTTTGCTTTTTCACAGCTGTGTTCACTACTGTACGCAGCAAACTTTTACCTATGTCAGCAGCTATGAATACTTGCCAACAATCTTTGTTTTCACTGTTGGTTATACGTATGTGTAATTGACTTTATAGCTCTGAATAGGAAAATGCTATTTTCTAACTGCTATAGTTCTTTGCTGTATCTATTGCAATAGCTTTTAACATTAGGTTTTTTTTAGCTTGTCCACCTACAACAGGGGTTAATGCTTTTCTGTGGAACCTGGAATAGTAGATAGCACTCTGCACATTTCAGGCCTGTGCTCCTAAGATTTTCTACCTAGTCAAACAGAAAGCTAAAAGTAGCAGTTGGACTCATTTATTCTTCAGCCCCTTTTGTAGCATACTTTTTTTTTTTCTATCTATGGTGGTTACTTGGTTGATAGCAAAGAGAGCCTAGAACGTGAGGACTGGCCCTTTAAAAGCCATCTGTACTTCTATCAGAGAATCTTGGAAAGTAAGAACAGAATGTAAAAACAGCAGAAGATTGGTGCTGCTGTAACTTCAAGGGAGGGGGTATGCTTTTTCTGTGGTCCCAGAGCACTATGGAGATTTGATATTTTCTTTGATACTTATGTTAAGGGATAGTACTGAGCCCCAGAAGAAATTCTGAACATAAAATACACAATCCTTCTTGGACAGAAGAAGCAACTAGCACCTGCTACTAGCCCGAAAGTTGTTCTAATTGTCTGGACTTTTGTTCAGAGGACAGATTTTACTGGGAAATAACTGAACCAAAAGCAGCAGCAAATGGTAGGCAGACAGTTAAGAGGACTTATAAAAATGTCTGTTGCGTTTCCAAATAGCAGTCCTCTGTTTCAGAGAATGACAGCAGAGCTCATTTCTTAGGGTGTGGTGGGACTCGGGTGACTCCCTGCACATTCTTATGGCTTTTTTCTGTCTTCTGCAACAGAAATCATATGATTGCATTTAAGAAATTGCTTGGAGGGTTCAATCTTTAAAAATAATTTTTACTGTTTTCTAAACTGCAATAAAGTAAATTACGAGGCACGTAATTCAGCTTCTTCACAAAGATATGTGAAAGGAGGAACAAGAGTGCTGTTGTGTTAGAAGCTGTGATTTAGCAGGACATATTCCATGCATATGGATCTGTATTTAGATCAAAATGAAACAGGTAATTTATAGCTATATACTAACAGTTTGCCAAAAGTATAATTCTCTATTAAGCCAAAGTAGAAAGTAATCTTTATTATTAAGGACAAGGCTCTGTCAGTCTTACAGGTATAAATGTCTGCTCAGCCATTTAATGTGGCTGTTTATGTGGTTTACAGTCTTGGTGGTTTTCTTACGTTAATGTGTCTCTAAGACAGAAGCAAAATATCTGCCTGTGGGGGCTTTAGATACAAACTGAGGAGTCATATTAGAAGGTCATCATTGTTTTATGCTTTCCCATGTTTACCTATTCATTTATCATGGAAAAATTCACAGAAATGGAAGAACAAGATGTAAAATATCAGCTCAAAGAATATCCATCACTTGTACTACAGAAGCACTTGAATCAAAAGTTCCTCTTCAGGGTGAGGCACAGAAATATGAATTCCACCCTTTCTCAGTGTTTTCAGCAGCGGGACTGCTACATTCTCACTGGGTAAGAGAGTTGCGACGTGAGCTATAATTAGGGTCAAGTATGCCAAATGGTATACTTGCTTGAGGGGCAGCCTGTAGGAGTGACCAAAGAGTTGCAGGACTAGAATGTGGGACTTGGATCTACAATCTCCTTGCCAGAGACAGGAGAGTCTAAAACAAAAGCAGACTTGCTTTGGCAGTTGCTGCTTAGTAGATCTCTGCTTTGCAAGATACCTCTTTCTCTGTGCTTAAGTGTATGCCAACAGGAGTTTATTATAGGGTTGGGTCTGTGTCACTGAAAATTACTCTTCAGTAACTGTAATATAGCAAACTACATGCTGTTTGCAAAGTAAGATGACTTGGTTTTTACTACTGATATGGATGGAAAAAAGATGTTTGAGGATATGTAAGCCTTTAGAAGTGCACAATATATTTCAGGGTTCCCTGAAGGGGAAAAGGCATCCATGAAAGTCAGGCTTAAGACCTTATTGATGAACCTGAAAGACCAGGAACATTTTTCATGAAATGGTTGCTACGTAGAAAGCTGCACCATGGCTAGGAGTATTTCAGCAATAAAAATTAACTTTCAGTACAGGGTTATACTGGAATGAGCCATTTAAGACTACATATTTGTATCCTTAAAGCATCCTTTAGATTGTTACCCTACGTAACCCACTTATTGATTATATCCGTTTTTCATTGTCCACTTGTGGACCTGAACAGTACTTAACAGGAAAAGGTTGGCAGATAAGGCTCTGAGCACTTACCAACTTCAACATTCATATTCTGTAAAAAACATGCTATGTCTAGATATCTGCTAATGCATTCTTTGGCAGAAAGGTAGCTCTGAAAGAAAGTTTTAAATAAGCCCTATCATCAGCCCACACTTCAGATAAATGTGCACCCCCTACAGTTTTTCTTCTTTCTTTCAAAAGAAAAATAATATCTTGACTTTGTGCCTGACATCCCTGTATTCTAGGGCTAGGTCACACAAGTGGTTGGCACAGGAATCCCCCCCAGAGAAAAATCAATAATTTCCTTTACACTGTTCACATTCATTATCAAGTAACATGTTTGGAAGTTGCAATAACCTTAAGTATTTATGGCAAGTTTGGAAGTTGCATTTAATTACAGGATGATAACTGGTTGCTAAGTGCCTTTGTTTATTTGAAGATTCCTCCTGTCCCCTCCTCCCCTTTCCGCCCTTTACATAATGTACAGGTCAGTGGGAAGGGAACATGAGAAACATGCCCAGTGTTGTAGGTAATCACTGCTTAAACAGGAGGTCCAGGATAAGGACTTTATACCTGTTTTATATTACTGAAAGAGAGAGAGGAACGTTACTTTATTAAAACTTGGAAATTATTAGAAAAGACTATCCCCATAGGAGCCTCAGAAATACTGGTGTACATATCAAGCTGGCATACCCATTAATTATTCAGGTGGGCCTAGAAATATTATTTATCAATGCATTTAGATGAAGATACATTTTCTTACTGTGGGAGACAATGACTACAAGCTCTGGAAAGGTAGTGTGGAGATATAGCAATACATTGGAAAATGTTTTTTTTATTGCTTCATGTTTATCCTGCTTTCATCAGAAGTTGCTTATCTCAGCGCTAAATCCAGGCTATATAAAGATATTCACAAAGGCTGGAATTTGTGGAAGCTTGGCTTGAGAATTACATGCAGTGGTGTCCGGGTTTATGACTCCCCCACAATATGTCTTTGAGATGTTTATCCAAAAATTGACTACAAGCAAGAACTTAGCTTATGATATGACAGTTTTCATTTTCTCAAACATGCCATCTTTTCAGGTGAGCTTTTATTCTTTTCACAGGAAGTCTTGAATTATTGCGACCTTTAAAAAAATATTGCAGCATATATTTTGTGTGTTATAGAATGCACAGTAGATACTCTGCTCCAGAACATCTGTGAGCTTAGCCTGTGTTTACATCTGTGCGTTTGGGCAGTCTGCTTCACTGCTAAGCTCCTGCAGCATTCGGAGCAGGTTTAAAATAAGTATGACGTATTGTGAAGAAAGCTGCCTGCTGTTAGTGAGACTATTGTTCTGTCTGGAACGGAAAAAGCACTTGCCGTGTTTGAAGCACCCAGTACAGTTTTCAGATGCCCAATTCTTGTGCAGTCCCTGCTGAAGTCAATAGAAGATTTCCATGTATACCTGACTTCAACACAGTTTGATTCATTTCGTTAACACAACATGCAGCTGTCAGAAAGGAGCTGAAAAAGGATTATTTTTGAAACAAGAAGTCATTGATGGTAAAAAGCCATGTATAAATAAATATCCATGCCATATCTAACAAATCTTAGTCGTGATAAAGGCCTGAATTTTGGATTTATGTATTGTGTAAGTAATACTAACTCCTTTGCCTTTAATAGCATTATTTCTGATTTAATTTGGAAGCACAGTCAGAATTATTCTACGTCAATGACTGTTTACACTGTAAATCATGTCCTATGTACATCCATGCCCTTCTCACAAATGTTAGAACGGAACCAGTATCACAGTAGAGAGAAATACTGACTGCAGTCAAATAGCAACATGTGTGAGAGCAGACTTTGGCCAGATATGTTTGCACTAAATTTATTGTCTGATGAGCCTAGCCAGCTTGAGCTTGCATCGTAATCTAATAAAAACCTAATAATACCTTTTCATCTAACTCAGCCACATATATCAGGCTTTGGAGGTGTCAGGTCTGAAAAGAGAATTGCACTTCTGCCTTGGAGATATTTTTATTGCTGAGAAAAATATATTGCAAGAAACGGTTCCTGACACAGCAGGATAATTCCACTATGGAAAAATAAAAAAGAAAAGTAGTCAGGCAATAAAAATTCACATTTCTTATCAGATCTGTCCAGATCTGATATACTCAAACTTGAAAGTTTCTTCTCCTATCTCTTGCAACTTGTTTCTTTTAAATTCTGAAGAGGCTTGACAGGCAGAAAATGAACAGATGCACATTAGAGGTGGGAGATGATCTTGTAGGAGGTCTATGCCTGAGTTATGCAAAGACAAGGATGCGGAGGCATGCCTGCATGATGGAGTGCTGTGTGGGCAGAGGAATCCCCCAGCATGCACCTCTTTACAGGACTGGATATTACATAAGGCTTGCAAATGACTTCCTGTCCCTCCATTTTGTACCTTGGAAGATACGTAAAGATACCAATACAGAGACATTTCACCAGAAACAGACTGTCCTTTGGGTTCCAAATATCATTCTTTCTGTCCCAGTTTCCCTGCTAAGCAGTCTTCTTTTCAAAGCCGGCAAGCAAACTGTTCTTCTAGCTCCTGCACAGGCATTGCTCTTCCTGAACCAGGTTCTCTGGCATATCTGCTCCCTGGAGGTTATAGATGCCTCTGGCTGCAGGAAGTACACAGGGCACTGTTGGGTTCTGATGCAATACTGTCTTTGTATGACAAACTTCATCTCTTTAGCCAAGTGTCTTCTGTAGTTGGACATGTAGACAAGATGAAAAAGCATGTTTTTTATATGAATAATACAAGATCAAGAGCAGCCATTCAGGAAGGTAGGGCAGAACTGTTAGTGGATACTAATGTGCCTGTAGTGATGCACATTAACTTACCTGTAGAAGAAGCATAAACAACAAATGAGTGGCGAGGTTTTTTGATAATAAGATATGTTTTTCAATGCTGAATACCTTTGATAACTTACCTTCAGGGTGGAGTGCTTGACAGGACAACTTGAGTTCTTCACAGGACAGCAAAACTCAAAGTTAGTCAGATGTTCTTGAAAATTGCATTTAACTAGAAATCTTATGGCTACAGTACCCTCACTGGCTTGCTTTATGAACAAAAATATGATTTCCTCTTGTCATTGTTTGTCATCTTGTCATTATTTATCTGTCTTTTGGTGGGTAGTCATTAGATTCAGATGAACTCGATTCATATGAACAAGAAAACTCTTTATGTATTTCTTTTAATATTCCAATAAATGTTGTACTCTTATTTATAAAGGACAGATACGAACATTCCTTGCCAAAAGTCAAACTCTTGTATAAGAGTTTTTGTTAATTTTAAATAGACATGAAGGGTAGAGCCATGGTGAGTTTCTGTTAGTTACAGTTCTGTGTATTTACTGATCCATCTATCTATTTTAAACTAAACCACTCTCCTTAAATATAAAAAGCTTTAAGGTTAACAAATCCATACTAAAACATGCATGGAATACTTATTTCTGACCAGTTTATTCTCTACTACGCTATTTGTCTTAAATTACAAACCAAGTTGCAAACTCTTTTACTATTCACATAGTGAAAAATATATTGCAGCTATTATTTTGTTAGGCTCACAGATCACATTAAAATTGGAAATATTAGAATTGCTGTTGTTTCTGTGATGACCTCTTATTTTTGAGTTTTACAAATAATCCATTAAAAACAAATTCCAAACACTTAGGAGGATTGTTCTGGAAATCCCATATAGAACTGAAAAAATTTCATAACTGGTGAAACTGGACATATTCTAGGAAAATTACTGTTACAATAATTTATTCTGCTCTAGGCAGTGCCATGGATCTATCATCACACAAAGTGAAAGAAAACACATCAAAAATGCTGGAATATCATCTTTCTTTAGCATGAGACACCTACACAAACTGATAATAGGACAACATTCAATAAAGTAGAAAATAAATGTAACAAACTTACAGAAAAACTAACTATAACTATATAAAAACTATATAAAAACTAACTATAGCCTCTGCACCAAACCCTTAAAATCAATGAGTTTTTAATTCTCTTCTTTTTCTAGTGGAAAGCCACACTATAATGGAGGGCTAAATTTTAGTTCAATGAACATGAAGACTCTGCACAGGGAAAATACTTATGGAGCACAAAGCAGTATTCCTCATGTCACTCAAGAGAAACACTGAAATTATTGTTAGGGAGGTCTAGGAAACAATGTATTTCGGTGGTGTCCTCTGTGCAGAGCAGAGAGACTGGTCACCAAGGTAAAGAAGAGTTCCAGTATAGAAATATTTGTGATGTGAGTGCCTGTAGTATCACAAAATAGGAGAAAAATATGTTGTTGACATCTCTCCCTTCATTTACACTTACTTGTTCTTACCATACTAGAGTTGAACTTTCCATTTTATAATCAAAATTAAAACAAAGAGCTACAAAAGTTAACTCAAATACTTTCTTTCCAAATTCTGCCCAAAACTTCTGTGGTTAATGGACACACTTCCATCAACAGCTGTTGAAACCTAAACTGGCTGCTTGATTCCTAAACCTTTTCTGTAACAGCAGTGGGAAGCATGAAGTTGGAAAACTCTAACTCTCAAGATCTGTGCAAAGCCAGCAGAGCAACACACATATATAGAGGAAAAGTTGAAGATATACAGGTTTAACAGAAGCCCAATGAAGCAGAAGGAGAGTAAGTTTTGTATGGGACAAAGTAATTGAAGTAATCACAAAAGCAATACTGTTTGGCCCAAGCAGTTGTTTTCTCTAACTGGGCCTCCTTGTTTCCTCTCTTTATCCATTTCTCGATTCATGCTCCTAATCAGGTTCAAATGAGGTGTATCTTCTCCATCTTTGTAAGCCTGACCTACTTCAGAGGGATTAGCAGCACTGTGGCATGTCTCCCCTGTTTTAGGAACACTCTGTTCTGTTTTAGGAATGAAAGCAACTCTGCCTTGTTCCTGAGCAGACTTTGCCTGAACTGCAAACCTCCTCTGTGTTAAATGTGGCTAGAAATGACTTATAAATTACTTATGAAGTAAGTCTTTTGCTCTTTTAATCCTCAAGTCTTTCTTGCCGGGTCCTTTTGAATTCACAGGAACAATCCCATATATTTGGAGCCATTATTTTACATGTTCCTTCTTAGCCATTTCATGGAAATCTCTCTTGCCACCCCCTTCATGTGCATGAGGACACAAATGTGCACCTTGTACCACACAACAAAATGATCTCCAACCTTCCCTTCTGCACATCAACTCTTTGTCATGTAAATTCTCCTAATTTGCCTCTACCAGATCTCAGTTTGGCCAATCTCATCCCCCAAGGGATCCCCCCCCCCTTTGGGGGGGACCCAAAGAATCTATAGAAAAACCTAGTGTGATTCCCTCAGGTTTTCCTTGAGCAGCAGAAAAAAGTCCTTTCTGTACTACCTTCTCACAAGGGAACTTCAGCCATGTGTGTGTCTTCTCAAATAATTTCTCCCACTGTATTCCTTTCTCTTTGCTATGTATCTCAGTTTTAAGCATTGTTAAAATACCACATCCAATTTTCAGACATTCAGGAAGTGCACTGATAAATTTGACAAAGTTTTTTCTTTTTTTTTTTTTTACAAACCACAATAATATCTAAAGGATTCAAAAAATTGTAATACAGAGACTTTGAGTTCAGTCTATGCGTATCACATGGAAGATCTTAGAAGATGTATGTGCTCCATGAGGTTCTTTCTTAATCCTCAGATGGCATTAATTGTGATGGCAAGTTTACAGCTCAGAAAAGCAGGCATCTCTAGAAAGCTGAGAAGCTGTCGACAAAAATCAACAGCTTTGGTAACGGCAGCTACTATTGAGAAGTAGCATATGAGGAAAATTGCTGTCACTGTTTCATTTCTGCATAGTGTGAGTGGTGCTACAGGCAGGCCTGTCTCCCTGCTCACTCAGTGTTGGAGGAACAGTGGAAGCCCATGGCTGCTGCTAAACTCCTCCTGAGTAGGAGCAGTCTTTTCCTTCTGTCCCCAGAACCTAATGTTGAGTCCACTTCAGTATGAATAAATAAAGGCCAGATGTATACTCAGGCTTTAAGGAATGGTTTGATCAAAGCCCAGATACCTATGGAGAAACATGGGAGTAATGTAAAGGAGCCTCATAAGACAAACAGGCAAAGCATGAAAAAATCCAGAAGTGGCAAGTCCTACTGTTTCATCTANNNTGGGCGGGAGGGAAGAGTGTAAATATTTTACAACATGGCTTACCAACTTTTTAAGTTAGAAAATTCTTCATCACAAGTTACTTTCAAGATAGTCTCTAGCCAAACAAGAACTAATTTCTGTATCATACAGGAAGACAGCTCAGACGTGTACAGTGATATCTTATTTTTTTTTTCTGGTCAATTTACCAGACCTAACTGGCTAACTAAGTAAGTTAACTATCCTAATTACCGTTAATTCCGAGTGCCATCATTCCACTCAAAGGCAAGGCTGCTGTTCAGAGAGACCTGGGCAAGCCAAAGCAGCAGGGCTGACAGGAATCTCATCGAAGTAAAGGTAAAAACACGAAGCCCTGGGACGGGCTAGACAATGCACTGGGGTAGACAGGCTGCTAGTCCCGAGCTTGAGGCTTCCTCCAGGCCTGTGCCAACAGGGCCTTTCCCCATAAAGGGAGGGAGAGCCGCCGGCAGCCACCCGCTCCGCCGCCCGCCTCAGGAGGCGTCGGCCGGCTCGCGCCTAACGGCTACTGCCAACGGCCGCGTCGCGCGCTCTCCGCGCGCAGGCCCCGCCCCCGCGGCGGCCGCTGGCGCCCTCACTTCCTGGGGCGGGCGGGTTGAACATGGCGGCGGGTGGCTGGGGCGGGCGACGGTTCCTCCACTGCGCCGCGGCCGCTCTGTTCCTCGCAGCCGTGCTGGGTCCCGCCGCCGCCTTCTCTTCCTCCTCCCGGGCGGGCAGCCCCGGCGAGCCGCGGAGCCGCGTGCAAGTGCTGGGCGGCTCCAACTGGAGCCTGGTGTTGCAGGGCCAGTGGATGTTGGAGTTGTGAGTAACGGCCGCTGTCCCGCCCGCCTCAGAGGCACCGTGCCGGGGAGGGAGGGGGGGGAGTTCCCTCCGCTCGGGGAGGCCGGTATGGCCGGTAACCGATGCGGGGACAGAGGGTCCGGGCCGTGCCGGCCTTCCCCACCCCGCGAAGGGCAGTGCGGGAGCAGCCGCGCACCTTTCCCGGTGGCCGGCTCGGGGCGGGGGGGGCGTCCACACACAGGGACACCTAATACTCCCGAATCCCCTCTTCCACCAAGCGTTGTCGGGCCTGAGCTTTGCAGGCTCACGTACACCTAACTGGAGGTGGTCTGATAAAGGTAGCTTTCCTTCAGGGTCTGGTCTTGCTCGGGCACAGAGCGCCTGAGGGCCCCAAGGTTAAACCGGGCACGTCTCGGTAAGCCCTGGTGTCACTGATCACATTTCTAGTGGTGTTATTCAAGACAAGTGCCTGCTGGGGTGTAGCTCACCCT
The DNA here is from genome assembly GCA_028565335.1 of Limnodromus scolopaceus. Taxonomy (NCBI): domain Eukaryota; kingdom Metazoa; phylum Chordata; class Aves; order Charadriiformes; family Scolopacidae; genus Limnodromus; species Limnodromus scolopaceus. Next base: position 1,546,146 of record JAOXNO010000024.1, read on the forward strand.
GTTGGGGCATTCTCTGCAAGCTAGGAAGGCTGAATTCGGTAGGTAACGTTCAGTAGGAGTAGGTTTCTGAAGTGGTAAGTGTTGCACAATATTCCCCTTACACCCTCACTTCCAGCCACGTTGCCCTAGAATTCTTGCTCAAAGGAGAAGCAACAGATTTCATTAAGTTTTCAGTGCGGCTGTTGCTTTATCCTGGTGACAGCCAGAGAGGTTTGCCTGGTGTGGGCTAGGGTTTTAAGTGCTTCTGTTACTTGGAAGTGCTGTCATGGCTTCACGTGTGACATGATACTGTTCTTGAAGTCCACATGATGTTTTGCGCTCACCTGCATGTGTTTTATAAGGGGGAAAAGGAGCTTGAGGGCTTTTTTAAGACGGCAGTTAAAAAAAGAAAAAGTAGTTTAAGTAGGCTGTATGCTGGCATAATATCTGTGTGCTGTACAGCTATGATATAGGATTTTATTATGGCGTGTGTGCTACTGCTCTATGGAAGTGCTTGAGTTTGAACAGTTTGAAACAGTCTGGGTAGCCTGTAAAACAGACATAGGTTGCCTGTCAACATCTGAACTCATGCTCCCTCCTAAATAGTTATCTGCTTGCTTTAAGCTTCGTTTTAATATTGAATTTGTTAGCTATAGTCTCTTATTAGGCGGAGAGAATATCGCTTCTCCCAGGGCTTTAATGCTCAGGATCCTACTGGAAACCTGGTATTAATTAGTGAATAGACGGGAACAATCCTGAAGTAGCTGATTGAGATACCCAGGATGGCTACTGTTGTTGCGAAGGCTTTGGGTTTGATTTTGAGTCCCTTTTTTTCCCCCTGTTTATTGTGTTCTAAATGGTGGGGAAAGAGATGATCTTGGAGTAGGAGAAAATAAACTTATTTTTTAAATTGAGCTTTTTTCACTTCTGACATCCTAATCCTATGTGAAAGCTATTTTATGAAAGTTGCTGATTCATGTAGGAGTTAGTGAATCTTAAGGAGGAACAAGGTTGTTTATCATGACTCAAAGTTTTTATTTTTAAGAGAAAATATTTGAATAATTAGTGGTGCCTGCCCCTAAGGAAGCAAGGGGAGAGGAACTGTCTGAAATCAGAAGTGGTTAGGATAGCGAACAGTTAAAATCCTTTGTGAGTCTTTACTCCATTTGAAACATTGTACTGTGGTTTGGAGTTACAGGTAGCTGATAATTGCAATGGTGGCGAAGTCAGCTTTAGTGCTACTGAACATGGTACATGTTGCTACATTAGTTAAATTAGACTTTCTTTTATGTACAGTGTTTGTGTGGAAGATCCTTGGGTCTCCATGCTACTTTCTGTGGTACATCCTAGTGCTTTCTGCTTTTCTCTTAAGTGAGAAGGAACGTTTGTCTGTCTTGCTACCTCGATGCTGCTGTTCTCGAATTAGAGTTTCAGATTCCCAGTTGTGGCTAAACAGGAGTTTGAGATCTAGTATTGATTTTTTTATGATTCTTGCAGTTGTTTTCATGCTGATGGGTTCTGGCTTTTACTAATTTTTGTTTGGTTTAGAGCTGGTGATCTGGACAGGAGTCCTGCATGATTCCTTCCATGCTGTGTGGTATGTCTGTTGGCAAGACTGTGATATTGTTCATCAAAACCTCACTTGCTTGAAGAACCTCCTGTTTGTTTATAAGACCTTTGTTTTCCAAGGAGTACTTTTTGTTTTTAATGTAAATGTTATTATAGGGTCTCTTTGAAAAAAAAAAAATACTTTGGTCACCTGCTCTAGATTTCCGGTTTGAAGCATTCTGCACTGGTAGGAATGGGTACTACTATTTCTGTTTCATGTCATTTTTTTGACTTGTGAAAGTAGGGTTGCCAAATTGCTGTATGCTACTGCTTTTTTATTGACCTCAGGTGCATAAATAGAGAAACTTAAGTCAGAAATTACTTGTGTGAGGGATTTGTAGTGGAAATTTTTCTTCCTTCATCCCTCCTAGCTGAAGTGTGTGTACTTGGCTGTCTTTTTGTAAATATTCAGTTATTCATAGCTGGCAAAATTGCAGTCACTGGAACCACTGCTGCATTTCATTGATAAAAATGTTCCGGGTAACTGTGTCTCTGAAAGACATTGCAATACTTTTTGCTGACTGTTACTATCGCAGCACACAGATCCTGGCTGAAGTGCTGTGAGTGTGATGCTGGAATGAACTGTTATAAAAGGTTTCCTTATTGACTAATTTCTAGTCTGTAGCTGCAAGATAATGGTGCGTTAATATGAGGAATTTTTTTTTGGTCTTTATTTTTAATATTGTGTCTATTAGAATATAAAAAAATAATTCTGGTCTGTTTATCTAAAAGTACATTTTGCATTTGCAAACATAGCTTGTTCCAAGCTTGATTGATCTTAATTTAACATCATCTTCTTTTTGAAGTAGATTGAAACAAACACATACCAAAAACCCCTCAATAATAAACTTGTTGTCTTTATGCCTCCTGTTAAAAATGAAGCTGTTTAATATGCCCCTGTTGCACCTGCAGTACTTTAGGCACTTGCCTATCAGGAAAATCTCTAGTTTAGTTCCCACGCAGGGTATTAAATGTTTTGGTTCCTGTTTGTTTCAGTACAGGCTTAATGCTGTGTGTACCTAAAAAAGAATGTCTTCATTATCTATTTTAATTCTAGCCAAGTGAAAATCAGGAGAATAGTGTAAGTAGTAGTCATGTTCTCAAGGCTAGCTTATCATACCTATAGCATAGGCCCATACTTTAACAATAAACAACAATGAGAAAATAAATATTGCCCTGCTATCCAGTAGGCCACATTATCACAAGGGTTCAGTCCTCCCACTAGCACTTTTGTCTGTAGTTTCAAGGGAGTGTGCTAAAGATCTGGCTGAATGTTTTGGTATTTACATGGTTTAATGCTTTTAAACAGTTGACATGAAACACTGTTAAATAATTTATGGAATTCTTCAATGATTGTAACAGATTTAGAGTTCAATAAGATTGGGAATTTTCTGACACTTTTAACAGTGTAGTCTTCTACTTCCTCTTGATTTGTTAGTATCCAGGCTTTTCTTTGTCTTAGTCTTAAAAAAACAAAACCAAACAACACCCCAAGTAGCAGGGGGGAATGAAAATGAAGTCACCAAAGATCTGTTTTGATTCTGAATCTTCTGCAGACCTGCTGACTGAATTCAGAGGAAGTGACCAAATTATCTATGTACTCTTATTAAATAACCAGACATGTGGCTAATTACTGTGCCATGCATTGGCTGAACAGAAACTGATAAAATGGGAAACTGAAATATCCTTGGCAGCAGATGCTTTACTGTTATAGAAGAGAGCAAATATATCTAGAATGATGGAAATTAATCTGTTCAAGTTCTAGAAGATTTCATGTAATTTTTCAATGATTGGCTTTACATTTTAAAAATCAGTTCTCTGTCTTTAAAAAAAAATGCTTGTGAATGTAAAGTTGCTGGGGTCCTTTTTCTTTTTTTTTTTTTTTTTTTAAATTGCAGATAGCACTCTTATGCTTTTCATGTTTTTGAAAATAGAGAGCTAAATAATTATAATATACCCTGCTTTGCTTCTCATCTTATTCTTGGAAGTTTGAAATATATCTTGTTACTCAGCTGTAGAACAAGTGGAAAGTAGCACTTGAACATTATCTGAGAGAATACAATTTGCTTGACTTCTAGTGCATCACAATGGTATGCAGTTACTTTTCCCCTTTATTCAGGTATTATTGGAAATGGTATACATGTCAGGTTACTGAAGCAGATATCGCAGAATGGGAATTCATAAGGTTGAGCCTGCGTGCTGAAACAACTTCCCCAGAACAGTGTCATGGTGTATTATCACTTCAGCAGGCTCATCTGTGATTAAAAACATTTGAGTGAAGCTTGGCAGGAGAATCCAGAGAAGAAACCTCCTTTGTTGTCTCTTTGAGGTAGCTAGGGCTTCAGCAGTTTGGAAATTAAAAACTTGTTTAACTGTTGTGAAGCAAGCGTTTTTGGGTTGGGAGGCCTTGTCTGTTTTGGAAGGGTTTTGCCATATTGGAGAAAACTTCTTGTCAGCTTCCAGAGCCTGTACTATTGTGATAAAGGCATTAGTAGATTACAGGGACTAACTTTTGTGTCTTTGCCTACCACCTGCTCACTTGAAAAGTAGACTAAAACCATATAGTCGACTTTCTGAAGCTTATCTTTTGTTGAAATTACGACAATGCCTATTCTGCCTCAAGAGCTACCTGTATTTAGGAACAAGAACGAAACAAATAGTAGTCTTAAGATAACACCCAAAGACATCAGCAACTGTCTTTTTTTTTTTTTTTGTATGTTTATGAACTCTGTAGCAATAAGAAAAAACTAGTTAAAAGAATAAAAGTTATTTCATTCTGTTATTGGTTTTACCATTCTATTAGGTACTGTCTCAACATTTGCACATCTATTTTTAATATTAACCCCTGAAATCCAGCAATTAGCTTGGTTTACTGTAAGCAGTACCTTTTATAAAAGTTGTGTGCCTTGAATTGAGAAAAACTAGACTAAACAGGGAAAATTTCATCTTGCCTATTTTGCTGTTTTCAGCAAATCCTCTCATGCCTATATACATAAGCTGGTTTTTTTCTTTTGTTCCTAGATTCTTGCAACTGTGTGAAATTATCATCAAAGTGTAGAATGTTATTCGAGGTTACATCTGTTCAACACTCATAGTTACTGGTAGTGAAAAAACAGATAAGAGTCAGTTACATTAATTTGAAAATGAATGAATTGGTGAATTTCCTAGCCAAGCAGTTACAAGAAGAGAGATTAATGGCTTGGAACTGGAAACTGTGTATCAGTAAATCTTATTAAAATCATTCTGTGTTTAATGATCAACATTGTAGTGAAATGACCGATTGGCATATTTGTTCAAACTGGTTTTAACTTAAGGTAATTTTTGTGTGGTTTTTGTTTTGTGGTTGTTTTTTTTTTTCGTTGCAGCCATCGGTGAAGTTGCTGGTATTTGGAAGCCAAACCTTTGTCTTTTATGCTTTAGATCAGAGATATATTTTGCTTTTGTCTTTTTTAAGAGCTTAAAATTTTGCTTTTGGACTGTTATCTTTATGCCCTCTGAAAAAGCTTCAGGTATTGTAATATATTGAAGTAGGCATTGGGGAATACCTGGCTATTTGAAATAGTGATTTTAGTCCACGTAAGTAAATTGTTCTTGCAATGAACATGACCAGTAAATAGATGTTAGATGACTCATTTGTGGAGGGTAGACAGTGCATGAGGGTATTTCAGTTGTAAAACTTTGTACTATGTAAGAGGTAAGGTCTGGTAAGTCCACAAATGAGGTGTATGTTGAGAGATGTGTGATACCTGCTTGCAGTGAATAACTTGGCAATGTGTAATTAATAAGTATGTGATGTTTTCAATCTGATTTCTAAATGGTGGAGGTCAGTAAATTGCTTTTTAATGTGTAACAGGCTATGAAAAACTTTCTTTCCTTAACCAAATGCCCAGCTCTTGATTTAAATTCCAGCGGACTTTGATTTTAAATTGGAAACACCAAAGTGCTGTTTTCGTGGCACGCTTATATGGCATATGGCAAAGTGCAAGCAAGTTAACAGCTAAAGGTGTCCCCTTGTGCAAAGGAAGAAGCTAGGGGAGTAACAGCCCTAAATTTGGTGGTGTTGACAGGTGCTAATTATATCCTGCTCTGTCTGGGGAGTATAGCAGAAGAAATTTGGTTACATCTGCTTTTGTAGGTGACCTGGTCATGCATTTTGTGACTTAATGAAGAATAATGAAGACTGGTTTCACAGCTCGCATGTGGATCTGGTTTCTTGCTCCTGCAGATGATTTTTTTTTTTTTTTTTTTCCTGGGGAAGAATGGTAGTTGTACTGTGACTCTTGCAAAAATACAAAGTGGCCACAGCTCTAAAGGATTCATTAGAAGCCTACATTGAAATAAAGTACCTCCTTAAGCTTCAGTTCTTCAGGGTGCAAAAAGTTTTTTGAAGCTGTTGACAAAGGTGACCTAAGTGTGAAGTATATTACTGTTCTGTGTCTTGCTGAAAGTGTAAGGGGATGTATTTTAAGAGCGAGAGGGAGACACAATAAAGCTTTGGCCATAGAACGATTTTGTTAATCCAGGAGGCACTACTGAATTCTTGGTGCTTCAAGTGCTGCATAACAAACGTCGACATCAAAGTTTCAGAACAGTGAGGATGTTGAAGTAAACAGCAGTGATAACTCTGCAAAAATCTGATGTCTATTGCAAGTTCTCTCTTGTATATGTAGGGACAGGGTGTTTCCTGGCTGGAAAAACATTGAACATGTAATTTCAGGAATGAAAAACAAATAGTTTAAGCCTGATTGTCTGTGCCAATGTTCAGCTGGAGTGGATGGATCTTGTAGCACTGTATGTGACTCTTGTCATCCCACATCCAATATTGGTAATAAAAACTAAGCAGCCAACAACTAAGGCTTTTTGTGAAGTTCATTTTTATGTTCTGTCACTACCAAACTGTCATATGGGTGGATTTTGATGCTGCTTTGAACTAAAATATTTGTAATCATATGAATATTAGCCATGTGTGTGTAATATTCCACTTAGTTTCATTTAGAAGAAATGCTTATTAATGTCAAATGTAAACATAAATATTGATAGATCCCAAATTTCCATTTCAAGATCAGATAGTACCTTAAACAGGCTAAAGGGTGTATTAATCTTGAAAATCTCATGGCATGAATTTTATCACATCTTGAGAAGCTGGATTTAGAAAACATTTCAACTTCTGTCTTTAATTTTGTAGCACCATGAGCTGGATTATCTCATGGATGTGTGCAGTTTCTGACTTATCAGTCAAGCTACTGTAATAAAATAATACTATTTGTAAAGTACAGTATCTGTCAACCTATTATTAAAAGCACTCCATATGCCAGCAGCACAATGGAAAGCAATTCTGCATGTGAGACTTGTTTCCAACATCTTTTTAAAAGATACTGAGGGATTGTTTCTTGGCAGGATAAGACTTACGTACATTTTTTAGATACTTTCACACAGAGTGATGTTGATTCCAGAAAACAAGGTATTGACTTTCATACTTGGAGACATAAATTTCTACTACAGTTAAATGCAACACATATTTTTAAATTGTATTCTTTTAACTTCCAAATGATAAGATTCCTTTTTTAAATACTTAGGTTTCAAAATTGCCATTAGTACTCGGAGTAAATTTTATTCTACCTCTTCTACGTGAAATTACCTAGTTTCAGTTCAGTCTTATTAGTATGAAACATTTGTGGGTGACTGGGGAAATCTCTGTCTGCATCCACTAAGAAAGTAATCATTTCTTATCAGAAGATGGCCAGACAGTAGGAAGTGCCACTCATTAAGTCAGGTAGTAGTACTGGCAGACAAATGGAAGGAGTAAGGGAGCTCCTTGTAGAGGTTCCCAGTTAGAGTCTAGTGGTTATGTGGGCTGTTAAGGTTATCAGACTCTGCCCATGAAGAAACTTGGTTCCACCTCCCTCCCCTCACCCCCTCCACCTCCCCACCACCTCCCCAATAAATCAGGTTAAATTGCATGAAGGTCTTTTTTTTTTTTAATTTGTAAAGGTTGTCTGTGTATGGTCAACTGCTGTGGCTCAGTTACACACTGTACCGAGCTGTTCTGTGTTAGCTTAGTTGCGTATATGGCAGACCATTGCAAGCTGCACATGTTTGACATAAGCTTTGTCAACCAACTTAGGGTAAAATACATAAAGATGGCAAATGGTGTTTTATCAGCATTTAAGCATTATCTGATATTATCCTTTTTTATTAACTCTTCTGTCTCCATGTTGATATTATCAATAACAACTGCAAACTTGGTTTGATTATTCTGATTGGTGGTATAGAAAACTCAGCTCTTGAAACAGGCTTTCTTGTTTTGCTGAGATTATTTCTGAGAAAAAACAGAATTTGAGAAAGACAATTGGTATGAGCAGTAGGAATTTGATGTGCACTCTTTTTAAATCACTAAAGAGTGCTATCCAGAAGGGCATGCTTTGATGTATTGAGTAGTAGTAAGGCAAATTTCCAGAAGTTCTGAGGTGTGGGAATTCAATACAAAATGTTATGTTGAAGGCTACCGCTTCAGATAGCTGCCATGGAAATGGATTTATTGCATACGTAAATAGAACAAATCACAAGGGTGAGAGGTTTGGATCTGAATTTCTTGGATCTGAATTTCTCAAACCTGTGGAGATTTGGTTTTGTTTTAATGACATGAGGAGGAGCGTAGGGATTGATACAAAACTACTTGATTATCATAGAAGTCCAGGTTGGAAGCGACCTCAAGGATCATCTGGGCCAATCTTTCTTGGCAATAGCATAGTCTAGACAAGATGGCCCAGCACCCTCGCCAGCTGAATCTTGAAAGTGCCTGGTGTAGAGGGAAACAGTAGACCTGATTAAGAAAAATTGTAGGTTTTTTTCCTGTGATTGACGTGTTTGTATTTTCTCTGTGCAGTAAATCAATTTGAATGTCTATAAGTGTAAGAATATTAAAATATTTAACCTGTCTTTCCCCTTTAGCTATGCTCCTTGGTGTGCAGCTTGTCAACAGATTGAATTGACGTGGGAGAGTTTTGCAAAGGAAAGTGAACATCTGGGTGTCACTGTGGGAAAGGTGGATGTCACTCAAGAACCAGGTATAGTATGAAATTGGCTATTTTAGTAAAAGGTATTATTGAGTATAATAACACTTAGTATCTGGGAGTATGCTTTATTTTACTGGAAAACCTGGGATACCAGCCAAGTTAGAAAAGAGGTTTCTAAATCGAAAGAATATTATCCACATTTTGCTCCTCCATGTAGTTCATATCTGTGAACCTCAGTTTATAAATTCAATTTGAAGGATTAAAGAATTGGGGAGTGATCTGGCTTAATACTGTACTAAAAGGGACTTATTCTCTATTTTAATCTACTCCACTGAAAGCTGCAGCCTGTCTCATTCCTCTCTCCTCCAAACTGCAGAAGTATCCAATTCTGTAGCCTTCAGTTACCAAGACGTTCAGGGTGTGGTAGCATTACCACAGTGTGAGCCTGCTTTAATAAATTCTTAACTGTTTCCATGATGGTGCTGGTTTGTTGTCCTGTTTAATTGTAGTAGTGTTTTGAAGTACAGACATTATTGGTTTTTTCTGTTGTTGATGCACATATACAAATGTGTTTACAAAATGTTTACAAATGTGGTTACAAAAAGAGTTTCCGTACTATCCACAGAAGCAGAAATCTTACTTATTCCTTTAGTGACTCCCTTCAAAATTTTGAATATTCGTTTGTGTAAGCAGTACCAGTGTTGTTCAAACCTCTGCATTTCTTGCTTCATGCTTATTTTTGTTTTGAGGGGATAAAAGGTTTCATCAGCAGTATCAAAAGACTGATGGAGTTAGGAAGAGATGTTACTAGAATAAAAAGACTAAGCTTTACTGATTTATTTTTTTTTTTAATTTTTGTTTGCCTTATAAAGTGTGTTGAAAATATGTCCATTTTATTATTTGAAAGCATGCCAAACAATTTAGCTTTATCAAGTAAACAGAAGGGAAATGACTTAAACTCTGGTCTAAGAGCAATTTAAGTTCACAAGAAAATACCAGCTGTTCTAGATCTTGTATAGGTTAATGTTTGTTAAAAGTTTAGAAGTATATAAAAACTCTGGTATAAAAAGCTGTTGATGTGGGGTTCTCCTTTAGTGCATATGTTAATCATTAACAGTTTATTAAAGAGGCGAGTTTGAATATTAAATTTTTTTGCATAGATATAAACTTAGGCAGCTTCTGCACATTAACAAAGTAGTGGTTACTCTGGAGTTAAGGCTGCAAATGGGGATTCATTATAATCCCAACTTGTTATTTTCTCCTAATTAGACAGGGATTTTTTTGTTTATGCAGTATTCAAATAGAAGGATTTCAATCTTGATTGTGCATTTGGATATGACTGTAACTTAAAGATGCACTTCCAGAAGTGATGCTGTAAAATTAAAATCCTTGAGATCTCAAAGGAATTATTTGTCTTGGTAAAAACTTGAATGGCAGTGTTGGGACCTGAGTACTTGATACTTTCTTTTGCTCTAAATTTTTTTGACTGCTGAGTGATGCCGGATTCTGAAGACCTTAGATAGTACTTTTAACTAGAAGTTCCTTAAATATTTGAATTTCTAATGATGCTGAGTCTTGATCTCTGAGGATGTTTAACTTCTACAAGTCTGACTGTCCCAAAATAATGAATTTGTACCTAAGCATGCGTAATATATCTATGATATCCAGTTCAGCACAAAGCATGAACACTGTAGGCACTTCTAAAGCTAATGAATACTCAAACTGGAAAACAAAGATTTATTCCAAATTTGACCTTTGGTGCTGATGTGATTTTGAAGGTATGTGAGCTCCTTTGGAAGCTTTCCAAAGTTGCTGAGGTATTTTTACTGTAGGCTTGTGCTTCAGGCTTTTGGTTGGTATGCTTAAGCGCTGTTATCTCTTGCTCTTCCTTGCAGAAGGTACCTTAATTAGTTTTGGTTATGTAACCTCTTCATCAAATTGAAAGTAGTCAAAATGCGTTAAATTAGGGGAAAACCACTAGATGAGTGCAGGGTTGCGTAAAATTACACTTCCAAAACCTGCAGGAGAAAGTAGCCATTCATGGTACTTAATTACAGCAGATTCTACTCTGGCAGAATAAATCCACCAGAGCCTTAATGGATTTACAGCGTATTTCGGTCAATTGATGTACTAGGCTTAATGTGCTTATTCTTTCCTCATCTTTTCTGTTGAAACATTATTTGAAGAGCAAGTAATGGAGATGCTTCTCAGTCTCAAAGTTCTGTATATTTGTGGTGCCTTTCTTAAGCTCCCAATCACAACATTTATTGTTGATTTAAAATGAGACTTCTTGGACCCTCTGTAGTCTTCTTTGAGTAGTTGTATGGTGAAAGCAGCTATAATTTTAGTTGGCATCTATATTTTCTGTGTATTTTGGGGGGGGTTGAGGGTGGTGTCCAAATACTTAAGGATTTTTCCTATTCTTGTTTAGCTGTTGACTTCATAATGGGTGTATATCTGTTTTTAATTTGCAAAGACAGACGCTTAACTGTATTTCAAGTTAAACTATTAACCAGTTCAAGTTTTTATTATACTGCACCAAAACAATTTACTGTCTGTTCTTAGCTCTTTGTAGCTGGCTCACATCTGCTTTTACTGTTCAATAGAGGTCTCTTAGATAAGCAACAAACCTCCAGTTAAAGTTTTGGGGATGCTTAGGTGCATTTTGGCAACACATTTTATAATTTACAGATTTCATTGTTAATTCTGAGACCATTGGTACTTCCTCTAGGATAGGCTGTTGGTAAGAGAGATTTTAAGCTAGCTGTTTCGTTTTCTGTTTGCCTGACTAGCATTTTTAGGAACTTGAGAGAATCTTTGAGTGTTCCTATGACTTTCTCTGCTCTTAAGCTTATTATGTTCTTTATGACTCTCCACCAGTTTTTCTTGTGCAGCTGTGCTTTCTGCTTGATGAATTCTACTGTTACACTTGTATTTTTGTTTACTTTATATCTGCCTGTGCTGGCACAGCTTTTAGCTGTTTTATGAAGTTTTCCACCACTCTGCCTCTCATAGCAATAAAGGCAGAAAGCTGAAAAGTTGAAATGAAGACGACTTCCTTTTTAGAACTTTAAAGATGCTTGCACTTGGTTTGATTTAAACATCTTCAAAAAAGAAAAAGAAACAACAACATAAAAAACAATAAAAATCTCAACCCAACCAACAAAAAACTCACAACTGTTTTATGCCTGTTCCATAGGGGAGTTCACACTAGAAGAAACATTATTACTGAAACTTTTTAAAATACCTGGCTCTGTTCACTCTGGCTCATCTTTGTCTCCAAAGGCAGAAACTCTCTTGCAACAATACTTTTCCATGGCTAACTTCCTGGTGCCAGAAGATGTTTGCTTTATTGAAAGCCAAATAAGGGCTCAAGTTTCCCAAAAGATTTTCACAGAAATTTATAAAAGGAAAAGTTAAATAACTGTTTGGTACTTTATCTGAATGGCAATTGCTGACTAGAGGAATTTAGCCCTCCTTACTAATGGAGTTAGACTGCATATCTAGGGGTTGATAATCTTTGAAGTCTGCTGTATTTTTTTTCCAAAATAGGCTGCATTAGTAGCACATTTTTCATTTCTGCAGTCTTTAAATTGGATGTGTTGAATAGTAAATAATATTGCTAAGTACTCAGGTGAATTCTTCCTCTCATTTGCAGGTTTTGTAATTGTCAGGATGTGGTAGCATCAAATAGCCCTGACTTTCCTCAGATTTGGAAGCAGAGGAGAGTGAGTGATGTCTTCACCTGGCAGCTTAGCTAGTTGAGTCATACAAACAGCCTGCTTATGAGATGTTTGGGAGCTTTCTGCTTCACAGCTGGCTTTCCATACACTGGGAGATCTTCATGGGTGTACCTAATGCAGCAGTGACGCTGGAAGTTACTTGCACCAATTACTCTGTAGCAGTACTGAGTGCAAAACCAAAGAATTTCAAATACCTTCTGCCCCACAAGCTGCTTTTTGATGATATGGTGCTAGATTCTATCCTGTGAGTTGCATTATGTTGTCACTGTCTGTGGTGATGCTTGTAAAAAGATTATTATTTATTTTCCCATCAATGAAACACTCACTTTCAGTGTGGGGATCAATTCCAGTCAGCCTCTTGAAGCCCTACTTCAACCTTTTTTTGTCCTTTCTGCTGTTTTATGTCTGTTACTCAAAACTCTGACATGACACACCTTTCTGGATGATGTGAAAAACAGTTAAATTATTCTCATGGCTTAAATGTGCAGTATTTTACAGAAGAGAACGCTGAGACATACCAAGCTTTATTGTCGGTCTCTTGGCATACCAGTTGTATTTACCTAGAGAGTAATGGTGTATTGGAAGAGAAGGATAAGAACTTAGAAACATCCAACATTGTCTTGCTATGGTCTTATTTACAAGGGAGATTGAACCTTCCTACAGGATATAAGAACAGACTGGTAGTGCAGTGTGCATTGATTATTTGGAAGAGGCAAACAAGGAAATGCGAAGATTAATTTATTCAATGTCTTGAAGTACCTGAGATCTGAAGTGTGTGGCTCTTAATTCATTCTCTAGCTGATTTTAAATGATTTAAAAGCAGTAGCTAGAGTTTGTAAGCCATTGTTGTCATTGCTATTGTTAGTGGCCCAAATTTAGATGAAACAAAGGTCATCTGGATGAGACTATGTACAGACACAAGTTTATAGCATACTGGAATATGGGTGCATTTGTGTGACTCTTCTGTCTCTTTGCTGGTCTGCTGAAAAACTTCAGCTGTGGGCAAATATTGGTTGGGAAATCCAAGTAGAAAAATTACCTTGTAGTAAATATTCTTCAAGGTCAGCATTTTTCCTTAATTTGTCAGCAGTATTTATTACCTGTTACTGCTTGTAGCATTTCAGAAGACAAACTGTTAACCTGTATTTACAAAACAGTGGTAAAAGCTATGCAGTGTGCTGCTTTCTAGTCTACAAATACAGATCTGTAGATATTTATAGGTAAGTCAAAATGCTGAGAATTTTCAGTTTTATTTAACTGTTTGATGTGGCTTTTTCTTTCCTTTATAGGTTTGAGTGGTCGTTTCTTTGTCACAACACTTCCTACAATTTACCAGTAAGTGTGTCATACTAGATACAGTTGACTGATTCCGTATGTGTTCTTTTTTCCTGTCCTATTTGAACAGTGGCACGGAAGATGTAATGGACAACTGGCTTATTTCCATTTTATCCATCTCTAAAACATTTCTCAGGAGCTCAATGCACTAAATGAACACAAAGTGTCTATTTTTAACTTACAGTGGAAGGTTTTCACTGAATTTCACTGAATTTCACTGAATTTTTTAGAGTTGGAAGGGACCATAGAGATCATCTAGTCCAACTCC
>JAOXNO010000024.1:1567814-1581018 GCA_028565335.1 Limnodromus scolopaceus
GATTATTGGTTTGTGGTGGGGTGTTGTGCGTGGGGTTGTGGGTGTGGGGTTTAGTTGGTGGGTGCTTTTTTTTTTGTTTTGTTTTTTTTTGTGTGTGGTTCTTTTGTTGTTTGTTTGTTTTTGTGGTTTTTTGTTTTTGTTTTTTTTTTTAATGTGGTTGGACTCGATCTCAAAGGTCCCTTCCAACCACTAAGATTCTGTGATTCTGTGATTCTTCCTCCTTCATTAAAAAAACCTAAGCCTGAAGAAGCTTAAAAAATGTAAAGTTAATTTCTCAGCTTTTTAGAAAAAGGTTTTCAGTGATTGAAATGTATTTTTTTTATGTAGTATATAATCTGTCTCTTTTCTTTCCTTTGCATTATTCTTCGCACATGACAATAAGACACAAATATCTTCCTTGCATTTTGATTGTATGTGTTCTACGCTAGGCTGCTTTAAATAACAACAAAAAAAGCCATAAAAGACAAAATCAAGCACAAAAGGTGGAAGTACATGTGTACTGGGGAGTCAGGAGTGGGAATTGAATAACATCCTAAAATATAGAAAATTTTGACCAAGAAGGTTTGAAAAGTTTTAAATTAAATAAAAAATTCTCAACTGTGTTCTGGGCCTCTTTTCTTAAGATGCAAGCCATTTCAATACAGAATAAATTTAGGGAAGTAGGAGGCAGAAAATTTGGAGTAGAAAGCAGAGAATGTTGGTTGGTGTACACTGAAAACACACTGCTTTTTAGTGTTTTTATTTAGCTCCTTAGGACAGCTCTTATCTCCAAGCAAGGTAGTATAATTTTCTAAATTTTCTTGTATGTCTGTCTAAAAATCATGAGCAGGAAAATACCTAATAGCACAGGGGCTGCTGGGATGGTTTGCTAATTAATGCCTTTTTTTTCTCTTTACACAGATACTGGTTTTGATTTCAGATTGCCTTTGCCCATCCAAGTCAAGATATAGAACTGAAACATCTGGTAAGAACTCTTAAGCGGGTGAGATACTGTAGGTTTAAATGTGCATGTGTAGGAAGGGGAACTTAGTTGTGAACTGATGTCAAGAAGTTCTTAGATGTGAACCCATAATCCAGGTATTCATTTAGTCACGCTGGCAAGGATCAATATGTTGCGCTCTAAAATACTGATGTCAAAGCATCTACCTGGAGGATAGCAAAGAGGACAAAAATCCCCCCCAACCCAAGAGTAATTTGGTCTGGGTTCCACAACTGTGAAGAAAGATAACCGGGGTTTGTGTATTTTACTCAAGTGCATATTCACCAGACCTGTTGCTTAAATATAGAAAGGAATTTGCTTTGGCAGGACAGTTCCACAACCTAATATACACTCTGTATGTTGCATTAGGAGATGCAGCATTCTGAACCTGAAAAATTATCTACGAAATTTGTGGTTGGGGAAAGGAGGAGACAGAGAGAATCAAAGGAATCTAGAGACTGTAGGTGTGGGGAAGGGCTAAGGTGTTGCATCTCCTTCAAATAGAAGAAGAAAACATGCATCTTTCTGATCCTTAGCGAGGGGACTTCTGAACAGTATTCTGCTCCCCGTGAATACGGGGAGGCAAAAACTTGCACACAAAATATAGTCTCTTGTCAGCACCAGATGAGTACTGAGCTCCAGAGCACCTTTTGGTATGTTTGTACTATTAAGTGGTGTCAAAACTTAACTGTAATTAAAAATATTTTTTTTATTGTGTACATTTGTGTGTACTGCTTTGCTGTTGAAGATGGCACATCTGTGACACTTGCCAATAAGACTTTAGCCAAATCTGTAATTCATAAGTGTGCAAAATTACTATCTTCAAAATCTGAGATGTTTATCACTATCAAAAGGAAAACACACGCATGCTCGTGCAGTATTCTGTCCAGTTGGCTGGTTGACTCAACAGCAGATGTTATCTGACAGAGGTTACCAGTATCTTATCACTTTCCCACTGATTTGTTTGATAATTAAACCTCTTTGAGAAGCCAAGTAAAATTGATCTCTCTTTAGTGTGTAACTTGGTGGAATAAAATGAAACCTATCTATGCCTGATATGCAAGAAAAACAAATGAAAATGGAAGAGAAATACTACTGAAGATTTAAAATTGAAAAATAAGGAAAATGTAGTCCATGCAAGTTTTTAATAATAATGTTTATGAATGTTTCAGAATACAAACATGGTGATGTAACTGAGATTCAGTCTAACTTCAGTATTTGAAACTCTTCTTTTGTTTAGACGAAGCAATCACAAAGGATAATGTGGAGAATGCAGCATTAGAAGAACCGGAGGAGGCTGCAGAGCTTTCCGCAGATGATGCGGAAGAGACTGCAGATGCAAAAGATCTCTCAGATGGAGAAGATGCAGCAAATTCAAGTGCTGATGACTCAGAGGAGGATTTAGCACTTGGAAAAGAATCAGGGGAAGAAGAAATGGAAGACTTAAGTGAACAGCCTTTAGCTGATTCAGAGACTGAAAGCTCAGTAAGGCAGCGTAAAAGTCAGGTAGCTGATAATGGACTATAGCTGTTTTGGTGGTGTGTTTTGTACACTTGGACCAAAGAAGTATCAGACCCTGCGTCTGAAGCTGAAGCTTACACTTGATCTGTCATTTGTGTTTACGCAAAACCTCTGCTCTGTCAGCAGGCTTCTCTTTTAAGCTAATACTTGCTCATTGGGTTTGTTTTATAAGCACATATGCTGTGTATTGTATAACTTTAGCCATGACAATCAAAATAAGTATATCTTATTTGTTTGAAGTCTTCTAAGAGAAAAGGGGTGTTACAGAGTCTCAGTTCACCAGCTATAAAATGGTTATCTATGCTTGTGTTCCTTTTTAAGTATTGACCTAAGCAAGATCAGGAGTTTCAGCTCTTTACCGTAGCTTGGCAGGACTGTGACTTTTCTGTCTGAATGTTTGTTTCCAAATGCCGCAGAAGCACCAGAGAAGTGATACAGTGGTGAAAGAAGGCACCTTACTAGTCTTCTATTAAAGATGTTGTGTATGATGGGATTATTTTTATCACTTTCAACTGAAGCACCTTTCTCTTTCATTTTTATTAATGTTTGTTTTGAAATTTTATTGTGTGGTATGCTGCGTGCCCCCAGATTTTTCAGTTTTTGGTAATTTGGAGGCATGCTGCACAGCTCAGAGTTGTTAGCTGAGGGTTTTTTTGACCCAAGGAGTTTGAGTAATTGAAAACCTCAGGCCAAGAAAGAGTGGCAGCTAAATGTTTAAGATATCTTTGAACTTCTTTTAAAAGGTTTAAAGGAAATTATTTTGGTTGGGGAGAATTTTTGCCAAAGCATGACTTTTTTTTTTTTTTTTTTTTTCCCCTTCAAGAGATTGTAGCGAGAAGTATTCACTTTGCGGTAGGTTGTGTATTGCTTGCCAATATAAGCTTGTCATATGCAGTGCAGTTCTGCCATTTCCAACTCCGAATGCTTTTGGCAGAACTCAAACCGCTTTAATAATATCAACTGAAGAGGCACTGAAGGTTTTACCTCTGATCACTTTTCTACTTTTTGTCACTGGAATCGGCACATTAGGAAAAGAGAAGGGGCAAGGGTGGATAGTAGGGAGAAGCTTTTCGGTTTGCTACTTTTATCAAGATAAATGTTTATCTGTTGAACCGTGTAATATGAAAATGGCTTGCTAGGTAGACAGCATTAGGTGTGGTTAGAAGACTTAAGTCATTAAAGATATCAGTATTTCCCTCCTTTGACTTGGTTAATATATAAGGCTGTTTTATTTGGTAAGGAATGCCTACACCCTGGAGGGGTTCAAGGCCAGGCTGGATGGGGCTTTGAGCAACTTGGTCTAGTGGGAGGTGTCCCTGCCCATGGCAGGGGGGTTGGAACTCGATGATCTTTAAGGTCTCTTCCAACCCAAACCATTCTATGATACAGTGAGATCCTGTATGTTCCTATTTTGTTGATGTGTGTTCATGTGCATAAGATGTGTTTTAATCTTGATTTTATTTTTTCAAATGTATATATTGCATAAACCTTGCTAATATGCATGAATTTCATCTTGTTCTTCAAGAATAAAGAGTTAAACAGAGATGAAATCATCTCATTAGAAGAGATAAGTTGCAAGTGCAAAATGCTGGTTTCCTTTGAGACTGAGATTAACAGGGGCAATTTGTGTTAGAAGTTGTTTTTTTTTTTCTTTTTAAAATGCTCATATAGAGCATATTTGCTAAGAAAGCTTAACTTTTCCTGTCTGTGTCCTGTTGCATATTGTGTCTTGGAACTATATAGTAGAAACTTTGCATTTGTCTATTACAGCTGTGTAAAGAACAAAATCCCACTGCATATATTGAACAGGAATTTTTGTAAGGAACCTTCTCAGTCTGGAGCTTGAATTTCATATAGTGGACATGTGTAAATATGCTTTCACATATGTGAAAACATACAGTTGAGAATATATATATATTGCACTATAATGAGAACAGTTTGTCTTGTGTTATTTTAGAGTTGTCCCATGTAACTGAGCAATTGTAGAAGCTTACAGACAGTGGAACACAGTAGCAGTTGAGGTATGTTGAGGTAATTGAATCATGCAAGTATAGTACTAATTAGACTATTACAGTATTATTAAACTTGGTGTGTTTCCATAAAAAAAGTCTGTAACAACCTTTTGTGCACTCTGAGTGTTCTGTTATCTCTATCCTTTGTTATGATTAATTTTAGAAAATGGAACTTGTTATTGCAGTCTCGGTATAGACAAAATGTCCTTGGTGAAGCTGCTGCTAACAATGTTCAAAATGTTTTGATTAAGGATAGGGCTGTAAGGCTTGTAAACTAGAGTTGCACGTCAAAAATGACATAAGATTTTTGAGAACCAATTTAAATTTCAAGCAGGATGTGTGCCACTCCAAAAACCAGTCCCTGATGGATCTAAATGTGAATGCTTAAAAGCAAATAAAAAAAAATATATATGGAGTAGGTTACTTTTGAAAGAGGCTAGAAATCCATACAGCCTTTCAAAGCTCCTGTCCTTGAGATTTTTGTCAAACTTGTATGCAAGTCTTGGAATACTCTGTATATGCTGCACCTGTGCTGGGCAACACTTGTTATGTAGGCTTGCTTCATGGAAATGTTATACAGGATTGTCTTTTATATGAAAGTTTGCAAATTTATACTATGGGTATTTTTATGGAAATTCCATATAAATTTTGTATTTATGATCTTCTTGTAGTTAGTTTTCATTTTCTCAGCGGGTAGATGGTTCATCTGTGTACTTAACAAAAAATTATCTTTTTTAATAGTGATCTTCCAATTAATAATACAGGTTGTGACTTGTGAAGATTTCTTAAACTCTTTAAAACAAACCTGTATATTAATGAATTGCTCCCTTGCTACGTGAGTGAAAGCACACCTACAATGACATTTTTCCATTATAGTAACTCTGGGCTGAGCAGTACGTTCTCGAAGGTGGAAAATGCAGCTGCGACTCAAATGGACAAAATTTTGCTGGGCAAAATGGTGTAACTCTCATCTTCTATGTTAGGTTAGTTTTTCCTCCTCTTGAGAAATCTACTGTCCAGCTCTGTAAATGGTCTGCTAACTCTGGAGTTTGGAGGACGGCAGGACATTTCTTCCTACCGATGTGATCAGGGAGTGTGCGGGTCTGTATGGTGCATCTTCTGGTTGTAGTTCACAGCAAGCAGTTGTTGCCTAACAAATAGGCCTTCGGGCCAGGCGTGCTGAAGGGAAAAGTGACCACCAGGAATCATCGCTGCAAGGTATTTGGATGATGTAAACAACGACTGGATCCAGTGCACAGATTTGTTTTCTTCAGATGAGTTTCCTGACCTGCCTTTGTCAGAACAGTACTGCTGCGTGGGTTGGGTAATGGGCCATTTGCTTTGGTTTTCTTCTTTTCCATTGCATTGATTTCCTGATGTAAAGTTGAAGGGGGAATGGATGAAATTAAGCCCTTGTGAGCATTTTGTTGTTTGACTATTTAATCAGCTGCTTCTTGTTCTGTCTCATGTGAGAATATGAAGTTTTCCCCGTGAAAACGGACAGGCAGGGTACTACAGGCAAAATCCAATCAGGTTTGTAAAATTACTTTGTTTAATCAATCAGGCAAACATTAGCTCTATATTTGTAGAGGAAATGCAAAGATAACTCTCTGATGGCTGTACTGGAATGGTAGAAAAGCTTAAGTTTCTATCTTGGAATGTTGAACTGGAGCAGTGGTAACTCCCAGCTCTGGCAATGGTTCTGCCGAGTAGTGTGTGCCCCTTCCTCGGGGCTGATCACGCGTTGGAAATGACAAGCTGTGTGGCTACTGCTGGCATGGTTGGAGGAGGTCTGTTGGCTGCAGTATGGTAGTGGGAAGGGAACGCATCCCCTCCCTTTCCCTTTTCTGAGTATTACCTGAACACAGAGAAATCACCAGGACACTTGAAAGGCTGCCCAGCATGAAGGGCTGCCCAGAAGGAAATTTCTATGTCCCTTGTGATGCTTTTGCAGCTCTTCCCAGGAGCCGGCTGTTTTTTCTCCTATTCCTGCTTATCCTTCCACTCCCAGATTGTCACGCACCAGCAGTTGGCTTGTAAGCTCGCTTGCCAGTGAACCAAGTCTGCTGATACCTTTCTTTCATTCCCTTCCCTACAGGGGAACAAAAAGTGTTGTGTTTTACTTTAATGAGGACTGTAGTGACGACTTCTTTTAACCAAACATCTTCATTTCTTTCCCAGTAGAAAAAGACTTTAAAAACTCTGTGTGCTTTACTTTCACTTTGTCTTTCCGGAGGAGAAAGGAAAGGCTCTGAATTTAAGCATTCAGGGAACAAATGGGGATTTAGTAAGCAAATATTTTAATTTGAACTTCTTTTTTATATGGAAAAGCCATTTTTCTTGGCTCATTAGAATTTCTCAGAGCCTGCTAGTACATTATACTTTTACAGCTGTTAACCTGAATTCCAGTGGGGTGTGAGAGCTGAACATAGACACTGCCAATTGTCTTGGCACAGGCTGTGCCAGTAGCTCTCAGACTTTTAGAATTTCCAGAAATGACGGTGGTCATTTAAAGTGTTTGACATTCAGTCCCGTATCAAGGACATGAAAGTTCATACTTGATAAGGGCTTCTTTTTTTGTGTGTGTCTGGTTATTACTGCGCAGTTGGGGGGCCAAAAATGGTGCTCAGAACCTCTTTGTAAACCTCCCCTGGATTTTTGAAATTCTACTTAGTATCTGGATTCTCCCAGGAGGGCTGGTCCTCTGTTGGATGCTGCAGTCTGCCTCCACCCTAGTGGTACCCAGACTTCCCAACTGACTTGAAAAAATAAGACACTTCTTGGGGCTTGTCGTGTGCTGCGTGGCCAAGAAACTTCCCTCATCCCTGCAGTAGCTCCATCATTTTTGCTCTGTCTCATGCTGATGTCACAAGTATTTTCTGTTGATTCCTCTGATTGACTGGGAGGGGCTGAAGTAAATTGGTTCAGCTGTGATTGATGTGAGCTACTCATGGAAAACATGTCACCTTACAGTTCAATACTGTAAATAGGTATTTCCTGATTTTTATTTGGAGAAATTCACAAATGCTCATGGGGAATTTGGAAGTCAAACCAGCCACTTACATAAGTAAAAAAAAAACCAAACAAACCTTTGCACAACAGTCTTGAGAAATAGGTAATGGCTGGGACATTGAAATGCTTTCATATTATACCGCAGCTTAACTTTTCCAGTTAATTTTTACTGCAGTTAAGTGAAGTGAAAAAATCCCACCTGACTCATCCTTGGCCTATGGAGGTTTTTGAATGTTGACAGGAGACCATCAGTGTCTCCTTGATCCTGCAGTAGGACACAGTGGTTCGGACTAAAATGCTGTGTAGTGATCTCCCTCTCTGTCAAATAACATACATAAGGACAAGCATGTCATGATATTTCTTAGAACACCTTTTTGGCTTTTGATTGAAGAGTTTTCAAAGCCAGAAATGTATCTCTGTATTTTATAGCCCTCTGGATTTTTTCTTCCAGGATTTGCCATACTCCTTTTTGAACTAAAGTGCAAAGTTTCCTTTGCAGAGCCATGTTCAGCAGAGCTCCAGTTATGTGACACCATTCTCTGTTGGTAGCTCCCTGGAGACCCTCCAAAGGAACAAGTGAGAAGCAGTAGATGTGGGAGAGGATGTTAATGCTACCCTGATTGTGATGAGGTTTGTTGCTTTTTTCCCCTCTGCCCTAATCACATCTGAATGTTTCAGTTGAATTCCATGTTGACTTTTATCAGCGAGGTTTGCTGTGGCTGCTTGGGCAAACTCATTGCTGTTAAGTCAGATGCTGTTCTTTTGCTTCAAGGTTAAAGTCCAGGCAGCTGATGTCTCATTTAAGGGCTGGAGGAAACCATTTATCCAGAGAAATTCATTAGCATGAAGGAGCCAATTACTTGGAGGGAAGCCTTGTCAGAGCTGGTCTGTGAGTCGGTGTCAGATATGCTGGGGAGATGTTTGCTGTGCTCCCCTAGGGATTCCACCTGCAGAAGGTGAAGTGGTCCTTGTTCACCAGCAGATGAAACTTCTTGTTTTGCTTCCTTCGTGCTGAGACTGGCACCTTCCACCACACCCTGGGTCATGAACTGGCTAGCAGTGGTGGGGGGAGGTACTGCTGGAGCAGAGGAGACCCCAGCTCCTGGTGGACTCCTGAGCTCTGTGGAGCTTTCCAGGGTGTGTGGGTTGGGTGGCAGCAAGAAATCAGTGACTCCAGTTGAGCTTTGGTGTGTGATGGTGCATCTGAGGGTTTCTGCAAAGGGGGCATGTGAGCAACTTCGTGATAGGGGAGAGATGAGGAACTATAGCCTGAGTGGCACTTTTTATTTTTAAGTGAATATAGACACAAAAGTGTGGGGGGAAATCAGTAATGAAACAGTATCATTACCTTCAGCAATTTTTATGCAATTTTCGAACATTAAAGGCTTTTGAATTCATTAAGGTTGAATTCAGCTGCACAAATTAAAATGTTTAGCTATGGTGCAATGCGTACTGTCTCATGCTCTAGGATAAATACCTGTTTTTTGCACAGGCAATGCAAACTTTAAATTAATGAGAGCAGATGTGTCCCCAGTTTTGTGCTGGGAGCATGGAGAAATGTCAGTGTTAAGCCAGTTTGCATTTAGATTGTATCTGACTGATGTGTGATAAATGCCTCATGGTGTAATTGTATGTATATTGCTATACATTGCCAGTAATTCCTCCTGTGAATATTCTATAAATTGACCCCCTCTGCACCCCACGCAACTTAATCTGAGATGCCCTCTTCTGGGAAAGCAGTTGGAGAAATAGCTGCAAATCTCAGTGCTGTGGTTCTCTTGAAATGATTCCAGAGCCTGAGCTTACAGCTGGCAGCATCCTTCCTGCCTCAGCCCCCGAGATACTCATCTGAAGATGTTTGACAATCTCCTTTGAATCTTAAGCGGTTTTTCTCCCTTTTGGCAGAATATTGTGTTCTAGTTGTTATTTATAAACCAGGAGCAAGGAAGATGGCTGGGGTTTTCACTGAGGTGTACGTGTATTTAACTTGGCGTTATCCAAATTCTTCACCGTTGCTGAAGAATGAAAAAATCGAGTCACTCAAAGCCTAAAACTACCGCAGGGAGTGGAGCACGGGTATGTTTCTGTGGCACTGCATTTTTTCTTCTCGGTGCACTCCAAGTGATGAACAACATAGGGGCTCTCTGGTTTGCATGCACCAGAGAGATGTGAGCGTGGTGCAGGCTGCTTTGCTCCTCTGCACGCTGCAAAGTCTACCACATCTTGCACTACGCTTTGGGAGATTTGTTTCCAATTAAGGTATTGATTTCTCCCTTCTCCCCCAAATCTGGTTTTAATAAAATGGCATTAATGATTGAAATGTGTGCAGCCAGAAAATTGAATTATATACACACGTGATGTACTTGTAAGTTTTCTCCGTCAAATGCTGTAATACCTGTTGCAAACAATGTATATTGGTTAAATTTTAAGTCAGGATTTAATCAAGAAATCTTAACTGAGTCTGGTATGCTTTGGATGAGCATCATCCCTTTGATAAGGTAGCTTTATTTCCAGCTGGTGAGTGCATCTGACTTTGTAACATTTTAAGAATAACTAGCTTGCTGTGGGTTGTGGAGGTGGAATTATCTTAAACAGCAGGAGCCATTTGCCTGAGCGTGTATTAGGTGCCTGAGCTGCCCAGCAGCTGGGTCACTGCAACTTGAATCAGTATCCAGGGTTTTAATGCAAATAACTGGAAACTTGCTTGTGTCAGGTACTGTCCTAAATGCCAGTCCAGGCTGGGACCTGCTTTTATAAATCATCTAAATCAGAATTTTGGTTTTTGGGCATAAACAGTATCTTTCTTGTCTCGGTCTCCTGGATATTCTGGATTATAAAGGCACACAGGGGAGAGTGTACATTCCTGTTATTGCAGATTTAGCTCACGCATGCTGCACATATCTATTTATTTCCTTGCTGATTCATTTTCTTTCTTTTTGCCCTTTTTTTATTCCATTATGCTCTAGGTTGGCCTTGACCCCATGAAATGAAATGTGGTGCTGAAGTCCAGTATGACACAAGAAGTTGGTGTATTTTTTTAGGTATGTAGGTAAGTTGAATCCTCATGAAGTCCTGTATTAATGATTTACAGACAAAAATACAGAACTTAAAAGAGGGGGAAGTAGGAATAAACTAACCCTGTGAGATCTGCAAACATGTCTGGAAAACCAGTCTGCATTGCTGATTTTGAAGAGTATGCGAAAAAGTTTCTCCCCAAATCAGTGTATGATTATTACCGATCTGGAGCAGATGACCAGGAAACACTAGCAGATAATGTAGCAGCTTTTTCAAGGTAGGAGGATGATTTAAGGCTGGGGTGGGAGGTGGGGGGTGTAAATTCTGCTTTATGAATAGATATGGTGCGATATTAGATTTCTCTGTGTGAACAAAACTCAATTTTTCTAACTCTCTCCCCTTTCACTCCTTTGCCTAACACTTTCTGTCAAAAAGCAGTCTCTAAAATCCATTAGCATCTTTTTAGCTTTACCTGCATATTATTTCTTTTGTTAGTGTAAATTTTATAAAGAGTCCTTCGGCTCCAATATCTAATCAGCTGATGAAACTAATTTCTACATGTTGGGCTATAATGCAGGCAAGGGATTCTTGTGGTGGGGTTGTACCTTTTAGCTACTGAGTCAGTTTTGCCTTTTGCCTGTTCCTCCTAAACCAAAGTAGTTAGGCAGCCTTCCCCGGTAAGTGCTTGTGCCACATTGCTAGATCAGAGCTGCGTAGCCCAGCAAAAAGAAGCTGTGTTCTCTAGCTTGAGTCAGCCATGAAAGCCAAGGCTCAGCCCTGGGTGGCCAAACCATGCTCAAGGGGTCTCCAGCAGAAGTTCAGTGCTCACCAGGAAATACTGTAAATGATGGGAACTGTTATAAACCAGTTTTGACTTAGGCTGGCCCCCTGAACCGTTGTCAAAACGTGAAATTGGGACATTCTGAAGTACAAGGTCAACATGATATAAGTCAGCATTTGCTGTTGGATTCAGTGGAAGAGTGTCAGAACTTACGTCGAGTCAGTTGGTTCCTCATCCCCTGGATCGCTGCTGCTGCTCTCTCTGCCCCCAGAGCGTCGGCTCAAGCGCTGCAGAGGAAAGGAGGCAGCTGGAGGCTGATGGCCTCAGTCTGGCTGAGCTGGGTCAAACTGCTTAAACAGCTGTTTGCTTCTCTGCCCTTCGGGTGCTGTGTTGGTGCAGACATTTAACCCCCCTGCACTTGTCTTTGCTAATCTCTAAAGGCTTTGTCTTAAATCCCCCTGAATCTAACAAACTAAAACAAGATTTGCCTTTAGTCTTTCTCCCTCTCCACTTTGCTTTTCTGTTGTAGAGCAGCAACCCTACTTACTGCTCCAGTTGCCTTTCCATAGGCTATGAACAATTCAGTTGGAAATCCCTTGCAGCTTTAGTAAGGCTCTGGTAAACTCAGTAGTAATTAATTTAATGGGATCTCAGTGGCCAGATCTCAGAAATCCGGTCAGAATCCTAATTTTAGGGATACATAGGCAAGCTTTGTAATGTCAGGAGAAGAAAACTAACCTCCACCATGATCACTTATTCCAAACCTCTTAGTTTTATGTGGAATTCTCCATCACTGATTGGAAAACCCCTTGTGTTTGTTGCTGCTCAAACACAATCCGAGGGACTGCTCCAGCTCCAAGGAGTAAAGAGCAGCAGTAGGGGATGGAGTAGTGCTCACCATTTTTTTTTTTAATTTTTTTTGTTGTAATGCTTGCAGATGTTGTGATGTTATTTGCCCTCATGAAACCAGAATGAGATGTTAAGGAAAGGACACTCAAAAGAAGCGCTCAGATAGAGTTTAAGTCCTAAATAAACTGTAGTAGTAGTGAGCTTCTTACTACTAACTGCTAGAGTTAATCATGATTAAACAGAAGTTGGATCTAATCTGCCCGGAGACAGGCTAACAAAAAGCTGGGTATATCCACTTGCTGTTTTGGTATTAGCAGAGCTAGATGTTGGTGGTGAGATAAGAGCAGCTCTGCTCTGAAGTTGTATCCCGCTGCAGGGGCAGATTTCTCTGATAAGACCTCCTCACATCAGGCTGGTCATCTGTGGGGTTCAGGCTCCCTTCCTCCTTCCAGCATCTTCTATCATCTCTTCAATAAGAGCCTCCAGTTTTAGGTGTTCAAACTGCAGAGCTTGCAGGCAGCCTGGAACTGAAGGAGACATTACTTAGCAGTGCCTTGAACAGCCTGAGACATTCAAAAAATGTAAATGAAATTTGCCAGGCCTTGGTATGGCTAAAAGGCCCTCAGCGCTGTGTTCCTGCTCTTCAGCTGTGAAAGTATGAAGTGAATGAAGCTGTTTCCTGTCTTTTCTCCCTCTCCCTTTGTATATTTGTCTTAAAGAAAACAAGATCTAATTTCCTCAGTAGCTTTAGGCCATTTAAATGTCTTCCAAAAAGGCAGTTAATAAAATCTAAAAGACCTGACAAATGGAGTTTACTCTATTAAATCATCAAACAAAAAAGAACTTGTTGACAGCCAAAGAGATAGGTCACAGTGCAGAAATGCTGAAGTCAAAGCTTTGCTTGTTACCTTTCCATTGCTCTATATATGTGTCTCTTTCTGGGTGTCCACTAAAGTACAGAATCATAGAATCATCTGGGCTGGAAGGGACCTTCAAAGGTCATCTAGTCCGACCCCCCCCGCAGTCAGCAGGGAC
>JAOXNO010000024.1:1588055-1653595 GCA_028565335.1 Limnodromus scolopaceus
ATCCTACAGACACCTACGAACCCCTACAGAGCCCTACAGACCCCTATGAATTCCTACAGACTCCTACAGACCCCTACGAAACCCTACAGACCCCTACAGAATCCTACAGACACCTACGAACCCCTACAGAGCCCTACAGACCCCTATGAATTCCTACAGACTCCTACAGACCCCTACAGACCCCTATGAATTCCTACAGACTCCTACAGACCCCTATGAATTCCTACAGACTCCTACGGACCCATGCAAAAACCTACAGACCCCTACAAACCACTACAAAACCCTAAAAACCCCTACGAACCCTGACAGACCCCTACAGACACCTACGGAACCCTACAGAACCCTATGAACTGCTACAAAACCCTACAGAACCCAAATAACCCCTACGGACCCCTACAGACCCCTATGAAACCCTACAAAACCCTACAGACCCCTGCAAACACCTGTGGACCTCTACGAAACACTACGAAAGCCTACAGACCCCTACGAACACCTACAAACCCCTATGGACCCCTACAAACCCTGACAGACCCCTACCAATCCCTACAGACCCTTACGAACCCCTACAAACCCCGATAGACCCCTATAGACCCCTACGAAACCCTACGGATCCCTACACACCCCTACGAACCCCTATAGTCCCCCATGAACCCCTATGAACACCTAAAGACCCCTGTGAACCCCTACAGACACCTACAGACCCCTACAAGCCCCTACGAACCCCTTCTTCCTCTCATTTGTCAGCTTAATGTGCAAGATCAGGCTGACCTCTAATTTCTGTTGGAGTGTAGTCTAAGGGTAAATTACTAGTGATCATAGTACCAGTCTTAGGCTTTCTAGTGCTGAGCAGTACTAGAGCTTAAGCTTTTAATTATTTTCTGTAATTAAGACTCAATATCCATCATCACGAAGTGCAGAGTTCTTTCTGAGGGAGGGATGCCTTAGCCAGAGGTTGATGGGCACTCCAGGATCACTTTTGGGAGCCTTTGGCCTGGCTCAGCACACATCTGTGTGGAAAGGCAGCCCCTACCATTGCACACCCTCGTGTGGCTTGTCCTAACAGTGGCTGTGCTGCAGCATCCCCTGGATGGTGAGAAAAGGTCCAATTTTACAGATATTCCTAGGAATGCGACCCTATTAAGGTTGGTTTGGATACTGCGATGTTATCTAGTTGACCTCATCGTAAGAGGGATCGTCATACTGTCGTGCTGCTGTTGTAGGGGGGGAAACAAAGATAAATTTATCTGTGTGCAAGCACGTGATGTCCAGCCTGACTGCAATATATCGTGATTTCAGATTTAGCATGTTTTAGTTTGCTGTGTTTTGGAGCCAGCTTCAATTTGTACCTGAGCTGAAGACTCCATTGGAGAATAATGATGTGGTTTCTGGCAGACACACTGAAGGCAAAGTAAGGTCAGGAATGGTGGAACAGATGCTGGACCACATCATTCAAGGACTAGATCATAATTTGCCCTATTGGGAAAGCAGTTGTGCTACTTGGTCTTTTCCTACACCAAATTCCAGTGGCTGCGTTTGGTCTTTTCTTAGGAGTCTGGGGTCCCTGCAGTACAATGGGCTGTTCCTGGGGCTGTGGCTGTGGTCCCTGGGACTATGTGTTGCACAGCAGCTGGTGACTGCCGATGACAGGACCTCTCCGAGCTAAGCGACTCACTTTCTGTGCCAGCAGAGATGGGGTGCAGTGGATTTCCACCTTCCCTGAGCTGAGGAAAGCCAGGGCAACCACCCTGCCCACCCAGGAAGAAGCATGGCAGCTCGTTTCTGTGTAGTCCTATTTCAGAGACTTACAGTGCAGGGCCTGGGAGAGCCAAGCATGTTGGTCAGGCTAGTTTTATCCCCTTTGGCTCCCTAGTCCCTAGGAGAAATAACCAAGTTGGGGGCTGATGACTTCTTCTGTTCCTGCACATCCTCTGTCATCCAGTTCCGCCCCGATACATTTTCGGTAGGCTGAGACTCACCGTGAACCTTATTATTTTGCAGCTCCTGTCTTTTCTTTCAAAAGACACCAGCCAAAAATGTTCAAAGGCTCTTTGCATCTTTCACCATCCGTGGCCTTTGGTCCCTCCTTGCCTGCTCCCTCCTGGCTTTGTGCATTTTGTGGGTCCTGCTGCAGGTCTGGGTCATGCAATGAGGTTCTCCAGTCCCGCTTTCAGCACGTTTCTCCTGACAGCAGGAAAATATGCTCTTCCCCCTTAGGAACTGTAAATAAACCCGATGATGCAGGCTTTTTATTCTCTTTGTCTCTGTGTCAGATGGAAGCTGTACCCCCGGGTGCTCAGGGACGTGTCAGTAATGGACCTGTCAACTTCAGTCTTGGGGCAGAAAATCAGCATGCCAGTCTGTGTTGGAGCGACTGCTATGCAGCGCATGGCTCACGCGGACGGAGAAACGGCTACTGCTAAAGGTAAACCGAGCAAAGGCCCCCACTGTGGTGAGTTAGAGAGGAACTGAGTAATTCTGTGCCTGCTGGTTGTGAAGCCTGGCTTGGTTTCTTGCTCCAGATGCTGTGGCCGGGATGGGTTTGAGTTGATGCACAGAGTAATCGCGTTTATTTAGTTTATTTTTGGTTTTGTTTTTTACCATTTTCCTTTGTCTATTATGTGTGTGGCTTCTCCCTTGCCGTGAAACAGGGATAAGAAATGCAGGATCTAAAGGGGGAATCATTTGTAACAAATACAAAATTGAAAATTACATCTATCTATGCATCTTTCTATACATTCTATAAATATAACTATATATATATTGTCATGGCAACGTTATTCCTCTTATAGAACCATTTCTAGAAATTCTGGAGCTTTTCCTGTCTGGGAACAATACTCACTTTGAAGAGAGCTCTTTGAGAGCATCCCAGGGAGCCAGTGAGATAAGGGCCCCACTGGGCTAGATGCTGCGCCAAGATGTTCCCATTGTAGAGGCTGCAGCCTAAAAGGAATGCAAGAAATGAGATGTTAGCCAGAATTCAGATGTGAAATGGTTTCTTACTTTAACCTGAGCTAAAAGATGACACAAAATCTGAGAAAAGAGGTCACATGGTGTGCCTGTTGCATATAAACAGCATTGTGCTGTGTGTTTCAGTGTTCTAGCACTAAATGAAAAAGGATACAAAACCTAAATAGATGGTATTTAAAAAAAAAAAAGTCCTGTGCATGACCGAGCTATTAATCTAACAGCATTTCCATGACGAATGCAGCAAATGCTAGTGTGAAATGAGTCTAATTAACTGCCCTACAGTGAGAGCTGGTCTGAAGTCCCATTAAAAAGCCACATCGCTGTGATGTGCCCTGTGCTGGGCTGCAGCACAGCTCCAGCAGCAACCTCTGTAAAAGCAGCTTTCTCTGCTTTTATAGAACGTCTGGGGATACGTTTTTCTCCTTCCCAAGAGATTCATTAGGAAGCCAAAGATTTTTGCCTTTTGTATGTGCCGGCACGTTCCACACGATGGAGCTCCAATACCTTGAATTGGTTTGGGAAGCGGCATTCAGTGGGATGCCTCCGTGCCGTCCTCGCCTTTGGCAGCTCTTGCGGATTATTTCTGGCCCAGGTTACACTGGGAGGAAACTCTGAAGCATTATATTGGTAAGTGCAAATGTATTAATGCAATGTTAAGAAACACACCAAATTCAGGATGTTCCTTAACAAAAATTCCTGCCAATGCTATGGCTGGCATCTTTTAAGGCATAAATCTCTAACAGCACATCGAGTTGAGTGGTACAGTAAGGCTCATTACCAGGGCTGAGTTATGGTTGTGGTAGATAGCTTTAATTTCGGAATTTCCTGACTTTTGTGCACTTATATTTTCAAACTTTAATGTACGATTATTGCATTTAATGTTCTTACGCTTTCAAGCTAGAAGGGCTTGGTGTACCAGCCATGGTTTGAATGTGCGATCAAATAAACCTGTGCAGGGGAGCTGGTAAATTTTTCTTTGCTTTCAAAGGAGAGCATGATTAAAATCACACCCTCTGTATTGCATTACTGTTTCTTGTAGAAAAAAACACAGCTTCAGTTTTGTGCTCTGTTAGAGGTAGAGTGTGGCATCAGTGCTGAGCTTTTCGTTTGACCTTATAAGATGACAGGGATTAGCTGTAAAGTGCATGCTTGGTTTAAAAGTTCCCTTATACTTGGGGCATTCGGCATCGGGGCTTTTGCTACATCCAACTTCTTTTAAATTCCTCACTATCTCTGAAATATAAGAGATCAGATTGTTGGTTGCTTTAAATTGGCTTTTGCTTCAGCTGCACCAGTTTACACAAACCAAGAAAGCCTGATCCATGGATCTGTGGCTTTTGCAGAGCCTGGCATGCTTCATAAGCTTGACTTTTGGCTTGGGTGCAGAGGAAGCGATGTATGCGGTCGTGTCGCTGCTGTTGTGACAGCCCTTAAAAAGCATGGGGTGGTCTGAATCCTGCCCCGTCCCAGCCAGGGAAGCAGGTGTTGTGTGCCCCGAATCGTGTTGGGGGGAAGCTGCCCAAAAGAGCACCCACAGCAGGTGTGTGAGTGCCAGGGCACCGCTCAGCAGGTGCCACAAGCAACACTTCTGCCCAGCTGGGATTAAACCCTGAGAGGTAATCCTGGGTTCACACCATCCCCCCCTGCAGAGCAGGGGGCAGGCAGCAAGAACAGCTCCTTCCCGTACCTCTCTGGATTGCAGGAACCATACCTGACCATCCCTGCGAGGATGCGACCGCATTTTGCTTTGAGCTGCTCCACTCTCTCAGCAGGTTTGCCCGCAGGGTGCAGTATAAATGTCCCCTCTAGGGACACGGGCATATCACGGCTGCCATCCACAACCCCACACTTCGGGGCTTGTCACAGTTTTGGGAGCTGCTGCCCCTCCCTGCTGCTGCTGCTGCTCCTCGAGGGATGGATGCTCTCCTGCAGCGACTAAGCTGGTGGAGAGGAGTGTGCATCTTACCCACGAGAGGGTAAAGTCTGGCAGCTGGCCTTAAAGGCACCTTCATTGACAATTCTGTTTCATTAGTAAAGGGTCTTTTGGGGGGAAACCATTCAGTTGTGATTTTAAAAGTTGCTGGTGATGGGCAAACCAACACAATGTAAGTTACTCCAAAGGTTAACTAATTCCGCTCTGAGCAGTATAAACTGTGATCATGGTCAAACCTGGCACAGCTTCAAATCCAGATGTTGCATTTTGCTATACTTCTGTCAGCTAAGCTTAAAAAAAAAAAAAAAAAAAAAAAAGGAAAAAAACAGATATTGTCCGTATAGGCTGTAATAAGGTTGCTCTTCGGTTTTCTTTGACATGTCTAAATGGACCTGGAGTCCTTCCTTCTAGAGAATGCTCTCTCGTCCTTAAAACAATTTCAGGGACCTTGGCAGTTGTTCCAGTTTTTCCAGGTCTTTCTTTAAGTATATTCCCTAACATTTCAGTTGTAGTTCATCAGTCTATGTGGCAATTTTCCAAATAATGGATTTTCTGTTCAGTAGAAACTGAAAAATTGGGCCGAAAATTGTTTTAAATTAACTGAAATGTTAAATTTGATCCAAACCACAATGTTTTATTTCATTTTCCTACTACCTAATGCTTCTATCCATAGTTCTGTTTTGAAACAAAAGTGTTAGGTCAGAAGAAAACATTTCCATTTTGAAAATATCAACACATGACATTTTGACTTAGGTGGTTTTTTTTTCTTGTCCTTCCCACTCCAACTTCAACCTCTTCAACTAAAAATATTTGCCAAATTTGATGAATAATCTTAGCCATCATTAAAGAGCAAAAGGCTATTCTCAACACACTCTTCAACAGAATTTTTCTGGTTCTACATGATGGGTTTTTTACTTGTTCATCAGCAGATTCACAATTCGTCCACACAAAGACATTCATTTGCCATCCTGACTTCAAGCTGTGCTTGCAAACCAATGTGATCCCCGTATCGTGTCCCTGAAAGTGCCGTAGTATTCATGCTCCTGTAAATAGAACTCACCTTCATGTGCACCAAAAAGAAAATCTTGGGCACCATCCAGCTGCTGAGCAAGAAATAGCAATTTTTTGAATCCTCAATTGATTGTAAACAGATATGTAGCATTATTTTAATGAGATTTCTCTTCTGTTTATATTGCTGCTAATTACGCAATGTTCTCTAACTGACTGATTACCTTATATTCTCGTGTTATAGCTCAGAAGTGATATTGCAATACCTGATTTCTCTCAGACTTGCTGAAAATCAGGCTGAACAGCCTGACTATTTTCTTGGCCAGATCTTTTGACAAGTTTGAATGCTGGTTGCTCAGATCTGATGATTTTGTGTTTATGCTCTGCAATTGCTCTCAAACAACTTTCTGAGCTACTGTTGACGCAAGAAGGGTTTCACCATCACCTGTGATGTGACTGCACAGTTTCCTTTGCCAATTAGAGAATAGGAATATTGACTGAAAAGCTTATTCCACCACCTCTCCTGCCCCATTTTAGTAGAGTTACTGGCAACTCTATCATTTCCACTAGAGAGGGAGCAACACCTTTGTTCCTTCAGCTCTTAACAGACTTCTGCAGTGCTTTTTGTTTTCTTGGATGCTGCTTGAGCATCTGAATTCATGTTCCTTGTGCTCATCGGACATCCCTGTGACTGTGAAGGAGGGATTTTGCAATTGTTACTTTTTGTGCTCGGCCAGTGAGAATAGTAGGACTTTCTACCCATCTTTCACCTATTTCCTATTTGGTGTTGCAAAAAAAAAAAAAAGTAATGTTGAGGTATGAGTACTCGAGGGTCCTTGAGAGGACAATACTCATGTGGGACAACACGGCCTGGGCTGACCTGGCCCTGACTCCCCACAGAGACCAGCACGGCCAGGGGACTTTCTGGTGCAAGTGTGCGCAGGCAGTCTGGCACGACAGCCCTCCTAGACCAGCTAGATCCATCTTAGCCACGTGTATTTTTCCCTGCTGCCTCCAGCCTTCCTGCACAGCTGACAAAATGCCTTGTGTCAACAAAATGATCGTAGGCACAACTCACACGCAGTGTTTTCTAAGGGGTAAGTGAGGTAAGGCTGGGCAGGGGATTTCTCAGCCAAGTGTGTTTTGTCAAGAGAGTAATGTTAAGTACTTTAAACAACTCTGTTTCTTAGGAGATGCAGCTCCAAGAACGTAGCTACTTCTCTTGAGAAATACCACCGTGACAAAAGGACATCGTGTTGACCCTCTAATGTCCTCTGGCCCCTAACTTTGGGACAGTGGATTCACTGGTGGATTCAGGGAAGAATGACCACAGTGGGGCAGTTTGGCTGCCATGCTTCGGAGATGCCCCTAAAAGGGAAATGATGGGAATTCGCACCGCTAGAGAAAAATAGCAAGTTCCCATTCCCATACAAGGTAATCTTGACAAAATACGCAAGCTTAAACTGGGCTCTTATCCAGGGTCCTCTCCTGAAGTATGTTGCCTCTGAGTTGCCTACTGGGACAAAATCCATATCCTTTCCAAACCAGTTAATGAAGTGATGTCCCATTGGAGGGGGGAAGGAGACTCTGAAGTTTCAGGTTAAAAAAAGGGCTAAAAATTATTATTGGTCTGTTCTCCTGTGGACTTCCCAAGTGGGTCCTGTTTCATGGGCTGCCTTGATTGTTGCCATGTGGAATGCTTCAGTTGAGTTCCCCAAGAGAAGAAAACCCCATTTTATTGCGGTGTTTATTCCCTGGTGAGAAGGTACATCCATGCTCGTGGCTCCCCTGGGCAAGGTACAGGCAGGTAGCAGTGGGGCTGAGGAACCTGTGCCCGCTCAAGGCGGCCGTGGAGCGAAGGCTGTGAAGCTCCTCTTTCCCAAGCACCCCACCATATCCCAATTGTAGCTGCATTTGGCCCTGAAACGAAGTAGAGTACAAATAATTCAAAGCTTTATCGTCCTGATATTGAAGACTTCCCCAGTCTCCTGTGTGTGGCTAATGCCGTGCTCTCTGCGCTGCCATTGACCCCGCTGGGAGCCTGCAGTGTGTGCAAAGGTAAACGTGTGCTTTGGGCAGTGCTTGGGATTAAAAGAAGACCTGGACGAGGGCGGGGGGGAAGCCTAAAAGCTATCTGAAATGGCATGAGGAAAGGCTGGTTTACAAAAATCTGATGTTTAAACTCTGGCAAATGTCACATATTGCTGCAAGAGCATCCCGTGGGAATATGGATCTAGTAGTACTGATTTGTAATAATAGAGGTATTTGCAGTGCCCCGAAATTGTAGTGTAAAATATAGTTGTTGGAGGAAATGAATTGCTTCTGTTTTCTTCAACTGCAGCTAAATATGCAAAAAACAGAAGTATGTTTTTAGCAAAAACCTGATTCAAGGTAGGAGAAAAATAACAAAACCTGGAAACACTTCAGGACTATGTATTTTTGACATCTGTTTTTGCAAGTCTAGAAAATTGTCAAAATAAGCTTTAAAATTATCAAAATATAGCACAGATCAACCAAAACTGGAACTTAGAATCTCTAAAACTTTGAAAAATTTTGTGTGTGTGAACTTTGAATTTGACCATGCAGATCTAAAATACATGTGTTAAGCTGGTGCTTTACCAGAGAGTCATTATCTTTACAGGACAGACAAGAGGAATTTTGTGAGCATGCTTTTGTGAAAATGCCATAACCCAGTTCGGATAGTTGAACTCTGATTGAACCAAACTGCTTAAAGCTGATCCTAAATAAGATGAAACCATTATTTTCTCTATTGCTACGTATGCAGTTAAGTTGAAAGGATATTGTGGTATTTTGTGTTTTAAATCTTCTATTCACCAAATATATCTTCATTGCGCGGTGTCTATTTTAATTTTTGCTTTTGCAACTGTTCTTGTGTCCGTAGGGCTGCAGAGGTAGACTTCAGAATAAAAGTAAGAACAGAAACAAATGGATACCTAAAGGCAGATTGAACCATAACATTTACATTTTTCCCTTATCTGATCTGAGGGTTTCGCAACTGCTGGGTTAGCAACCCACCCTCTCATTCATGAACTCATATTTGACAGAGCAACAGGAATGCAGATCCCTTGTTTCTTAGCATCACTTGATAGACTTGACTTGGCAAATCACTTATTATGGGATTTGTGATAACCCACCACAGCTGATTTTAACAGGACTTTTAGGTGTTCATTATATGTGGGTTCTTCAGAAGAAACTCATTTCTGGGTACTTATTTAATTTGCGAGAGGGTCCTATTTTCAGCAATTTTAAGGGAAGCAGTGATATGGCTACAATGTAGAGAGTTTGGGGTCATTGCTACTGTATTTACAATGATTGAAAGCTGCCTGGTGGCCCTGGAAAGGCGTAACCAATTTGTTTGAATAAACTGTTCATAAGTTTCCACTCTGAGACATGTAATCCTGATTTAATAAAATGTTGTCGTAAAGACCACTTTTTAATTCCTCGATGGACTGGAGATGACGTTTTGAAACAGAGGGGCATTTACATTAAAAATATGCGTACTGTGGTAGACCAAGAAAAATAAGGCTTTATGTGATACTTTTGAGTTTCACAGTGTGTTTTCCTTTATATTACATTAAGTGACAGATTACTCAAAAAAGAGTAAGTGATAGACTTATAAAAATATAATTGTATGAGGTTAGCTGATCTATAGTGCAGCCCGGGTTGGAAGTCACCCTGGGGAGGCAGCCAGCACAAAGCCTCCAGCTGCTTGACCCTATCTGGGACTGCTCGATGACATTTAACCTCAGGGATGTCCACATCTCTGGAGTGATTTCACACCACGGCTTTTTCAAAGTAAAGGAGAAGAGGCCAAAACACAGTGGGCACAAGAACCCATCCTTTTGGCCTCGGCGACGACTTTGGAGACCACTTGTCTGTTGTACCAGTTCATCTTTGAGAGCAGCACTGAGGAGAAGGACTTGTGGGTGTTGGTTGATGAGAAGCTCAACATGAGCCAACAATGTAAGCTCATAGCCCAGAAAGCCAACCGCATCCTGGGCTGCTTCCAAAGAAAGCATGGCCAGCAGGGTGAGGGAGGTGATTCTGCCCCTCTGCTCTGGTGGGACCCCACCTGGAGTACTGCATCCAGCTCTGGGGCCTCCAACATAAGAAGGACATGGGCCTGTTGGAGTGGGTCCAGAGGAGGGCCATGAAAATCATCAGAGGGCTGGAGCACCTCTGCTATGAAGACAGGCTGAGAGAGTTGGGGTTGTCCAGCCTGGAGAAGAGAAGGCTCCAGAGAGACCTTATAGCTCCTTCCAGTACCTGAAGGAGCCTACAGGAAAGAAGGGGAGGGACTCTTTATCAGGGAGTGTAGCGATAGGATGAGGGGTAATTGTTTTACACTGAAAGAGGTGAGATTTAGATTAGATACCAGAAAGAAATTCTTTACTGTGAGGGTGGTGAGACACAGGAACAGGTTGCTCAGAGAAGTTGTGGATGGCCCACTCTTGGAAGTGTTCAAGGCCAGGCTGGATGGGACTTTGATCAACCTGGTCCAGTGGGAGGTGTCCCTGCCTGAGGCAGGAGGGTTGGAACTAGATAACCTATAAGGTCCCTTCCAACCCAAACCGTTCAGTGGTCTTTGTATTTAATTTTGGGGTATTCTGCATCTAGACTGCCGCTTGGGATGTGTTTCTTCCACTCAGTGAGAACAGAACTTCCATTTTTTATTAGCAGAATTGTCAAGCTTTATCACACAATGGATGTGGGGTTCCTCTCCTTCAGACCATGAGACAGGCAGTGAAATTTTTGAAACAAAGAACAGTGGAGCTTCCCCCTTGAGTCTTTATATGAGGTTGTCTGCTGGACTGTGTCCTTCTGCTTTATTGTGCCCCAAAATAGTCTGTAGGGATGACAACAGGCATTTGCTTAGAAGAGCACTTCAAGAAACATAGGTTTAATGCTAGTGAACGTTTTGGGGGTGGGAGAAAGGCAAAATGTCATGATCAAAGTGCTCAAGGGAGAGTGTGTGGCAGTGGTGACGAGGACTGACAAGCAATGTTGAGGATGACAGACCCGAAACACCAACCTGCAGCAATGTGGCAGTGTACAAAATGTTGGAAGCCTTAAATGGAATTATTTTTTTTTTTAGATCATTTAAAACTGCAGGGGGGTGTGTGTCTCCTTAAATGTATGTGCCAAAATTTTTGATGAGTGGTAGCCAGATGCTAGGGGCTTAGAAACAGGCTCCCCATAGCAGAAAGCATTATTAATATGGGTTAGGCTTAGTTTGGCTATAATATCTCTTATTTCCAGTACTGGAGCAGGGAACATCCTGAACAGTGTGCAGACAACGGTCACCAGAAATTTGCCTATAAACACCGAGAGTAAGCCAGAGAGTTCTCACAGCAGCCCACTGCTGTTAGGAACTGCTAACTATTAATGTAGCATTCCCTGGAAGGCTGAAAATGCGTTAATGCTGGCAAAAGGCAGTGTGAAATTACATGCACCAACACACTGATGAGCCAAGCGCTCCTGTTTAGAGCTCCCTCTGTGTTTTGGACAGTCTTGAATATTCAACTTTGTGTTTCTCCAGCTTGCCATGCAATGGGGACAGGGATGATGCTGAGCTCCTGGGCTACCTCTTCCATAGAGGAAGTGGCTGAAGCTGCTCCAGCTGGACTTCACTGGCTGCAGCTTTATGTGTACAAGGACCGTGAGGTTACCAAATCCCTCGTGAAGCGTGCGGAGAGAGCAGGCTACAAAGGAATTTTCGTGACGGTGGACACGCCGTTCCTCGGCAGGCGCATCGATGATGTACGCAACAAATTCCAGCTTCCTCCCCACCTCAGGTAGGTGCCCGCTGGTGGGATAGGCACATGGCAGTGCTATGGTCACCATGAGGTGCTGTGGGGAATATTTGTCTCTGGCACAAAAGCAATTTCTTCCAGGTGCCACATGGAGTGGCATGCTGGGCGATAACACTGTGGAACTGAGCACCAATCTCAGGCTGTGCTTGGGCTGTCATCTGCTTTGGGTCAAAACTAAGCTTGCTGTTTGCAGACTCTTCATGCCAGATGACATGAGGCTGCAGAATGATGAAGTTAGAGCGATGGGATTCTTCTTTGTATATCTGTCAATACATTCTTGGATGCTTTCAAAACTCAGCTGGACACAGTGCTGTGTAACCTGCTCTGACTTTGAACTTGGATTCAGCTGCAGAGTTGGCTGTGCTCTGAATGGGGACCACAAATCCCTTCCAACTGATGCTATGGTCCCTTCTAACTTATGTTGTCCTCTGACACTGCACTGGGTTGAGGGCTGTGTTGCTACCAACCACAGAGCACCTTTCCAATCAACTTCAATTCTTCATTTAGTCAAATACAGAAACATGTGGGGATTAGCTTTTCTAAATTCTCCATGAGGGCAACTTTCACCCTCACATGTATTTTCTGTATCTCAGAAGAATTTGTGGCCTCATGATTGACTTCGGCACTAATTCTAGTTCCTCTCTACTGCAGTGTCTATGCAGGATTTAATTTTAACAGTTATCCAGTGGTGTTGTAAGGGCACTGATCTCACTAACCTTTTGTAAATATAAATTAGTAGACTGGAGAGACCACCCCAAAAAACATATGCTGTAGGTCTGGGACAGTGTTAGCAATGCATTTAGTGGATGGGATATCCAGGACTTGGGTTTGCAAAATGGAGCTAAAAATCTTGTTGAGAGTCTTGCAAGTAGGTCTTGGTAGTGACCGCAGTCTGCCACAGCATGTATTAAGACTACTGTACTTGCTCTTATTCAGAGCCCACAAATGAACACAAAAATGGAAAGAAAAAATGTTAAGGATAGCTGAATGTATTTAGAAGCAGATTAACTTTGATTTGAGTTCTGGGTGAAAGCCAGTTTGGAATATTATCAGTGGGCATGAAGTGTTCTTCTTATGTCTCCTAAGGCTGTTATGCTATGCTGTGTACATACTATAGGTAACTTGTACATAGAAATATAATATCACGTCCTGAGGTCTGTTATCTTTTTCATAATATTCAAATTTAAGGTAAGCCATGGGACTCTGCAATGAGTCCGATTCTTCACCTCTCAAGCAAAAAACCTCCGGAGCTTGGGGTGTCGCATCTCCTCCATACACTTGTACTTGAAGCTAATAGATGGTATGGTGAAGGTTGACAGAGCAACTTTAACTCTTCCTACTACTTCTGTATTAAAGTACAATCTATAAGGAAAGTACCAGAAAGCTAAAAATCCCTGTCAAATCTAACATAAAAATATGCCCCATATAGTAATCCTGCTATAGATCTGTCAATGGTAAAACATTACTGATACACACTGTCATTTTACCTTAAAAAAAAAAAATTAAAATATTTAAATGGTTTGGGGTGGGGGAGTATCATTTTAAGGCCTGGGACTAAACAGTTTTTTGAATGTGAGTCAAATAACCCAAAAATATTTGAGGAAAGCAATAGAGCGTATCTGAAACGCTTTGACCCCACCTGACTGAACCGTAACAAGGTTTTGTTTGAGTGAACCATGTGAAATAATATGAAGTTGGTGTAATCTTTAAAGGTTCAAATTAGTCGCTTCAGATTTCAGAACGACCCTTGGACAGTGTTTTGTTGCAGAGTCGGCGGTGAAACTCCCCTAGTGCAGGTCTCTGCTCAGTTATGGGATAACTTTTTCTTGGCTTCAGTTTTTCAACAAAGTTTCAAAGCAACAACAAGGTGCCATTGTGCTCGGAAACCTATGTAAGGCAACATTCATTCAAGTGTTGATCTGTATTTCACAGGCCAAGAAAAACAACAGTTATTTATATAATCTTATCCATGGTTCTGTTTTTCTCTGGGTACCCCACCCTCCACAAACCAACAGCTGAAAAGCTGGATCTTGCTGAGAGCCCGTTCCTTTCTCATTTTCTTCTGGGCCTGGAACTGAACGGAAAAGCCATGTGAAATGCTACTTGTTGCAGGCATGAAATCAGGAGTGAAACTAGCCAGTTTCCATACAAAAATACTGTGCGTTTCCCAAAATGTGGAATATGAGTATAAAATAGTGCAATGTGGAATGAGACACGATTTCCGAAGAATAAAGCCATCAGCCTCATGTGGGACATGGGTGTCCCTTGCGGTGCTGCTGTTGCTGATGGCGGTTTAATGCTTGTGCGCTCTCAGGGGCCGCTTCAGCTTTCTAATATAAGCACAACCTGAATTTCTATGTTTGCCCTCATTTCCTCTTCTGCTTTGTCTAGTAAGGCTGTCAGCTCTTCGGCGCAGGGGCTGTTGTTTATTATTCAGTTTTTAAAA
The DNA here is from genome assembly GCA_028565335.1 of Limnodromus scolopaceus. Classification (NCBI taxonomy): domain Eukaryota; kingdom Metazoa; phylum Chordata; class Aves; order Charadriiformes; family Scolopacidae; genus Limnodromus; species Limnodromus scolopaceus. The sequence continues at coordinate 1,602,244 of JAOXNO010000024.1, forward strand.
CTGGTGAGACTGATTTGGTGCCAATGAGCAGATAATAGCTAATGTTTTCATATTAACTTCATTTTCCCTCCCTACTTTTTACCAGAAAACAATCAAGAAAGACATGAGGTGAACTGGGTGGATGCTGGTCTTGTTGGACAGATGAAAATTCTCAATTCAGGCTGAATGCAAGGCTTCATTCAGACGCATCTAACTCATGGAGCTTAATAAAATTTCTCTTCCTCCTCCTTCTCTCCTACCTAACCGATCCCCTATTCCCTCCAGTAGCCCAATTCCCTGGATTTGGAAAAAAACCCACCCCAAAAACTAAACCAAAAGTTGCTGCATGAAAGCTAAGAGGGCTTTTTGCTGGTAAGTAGAGGTGCACCTCTTGACTTCAGTGGGTCTGGGGTTATGTCAATCAAGACCGATGTTCTCTTCTCACATCCAGCCTGTATTGCTCTCAGGTCTTAATGTCCCACAGCCTCTGGTGCATTTGTCCTCACAGTGCTCCTGGCAGATACTGACGTTCCTATTTTATGGAGGGGAAACTGTGGCTTACTAAGGACTCTGATCTGACATGCTGAGATAAGCTTTTTTTCACTCCTGCTCTGCAGTACAGCAAAGATTTAACACAGATATATGGAGTGCTGACATTAGGGACTTATTCGTGCCTACAATTAATCTTTTTCAAACTATTTGTCTATGTCTCTTGCTGTTTTAGATTAAAAAACTTTTCAAGCAGCGACCTGGCATTCTCCTCAGGGAAAGACTTTGGAGAAAATAGTGGACTGGCTGTGTACGTAGCTGAGGCGATTGATGCAAGCGTCAATTGGGAGGACATCAAATGGCTCCGAGGGCTGACCTCGCTGCCCATCGTCGCGAAAGGAATTCTCAGGGGTGTGTAGCTCTGCCGCTTCCCACGGGGCAGGCAAGGCATCCCTTCTCATGGAGGTACTAGGGAAGGAAAAGTGCTTTGTACTGGGGAAATTTCTACAGAATTGCACTACTTTTTAACGGCAAGCAACTGCTTAGCTGATATAGAATATGGTGAGATGCATGTTCATAGTTCTGGGCTGTGCCAAAACAGAGAAAAAACAATCAAAGGGGAAAAAACTTCTCTTCCGCATGTGTGGTTAGGAACCCAGCAACCAAGATAGTCGCAGAATGAGCTGCTTAAATAAGTACTTGGAGCTGTCAGATTGTTTGTGTGTCTGTGCCACAGGGTGTTTACCTTGATGCTCAGTTGGTAGGGACCAGAGCTGCTGGTCACTAAACTAGTCAGTTGATTGGGTGGCATTGCATCAGTTATATCTGAAATCAGAGGCGGCCAGGAAGACTGAACTTGCTCTGTTTGTTGCGCCCGTAAGCTCTAACTCTGATCTTAGTTGTATACTAAGTAAAGGAAAGCTAGATTTCTATTCTGTCAAAAGTGTCAAATTAAACCACAGTGAAGTGGTTTAATTAAGTATGGATTATTACTGCAATCATGTCAATATTTTTGGCTTGGAGAAAATAATTTAGCAAAATAATTTCTTAGTGATGAGTTATGGGACATAGTAGAGAAAATAAAGGCTAGCAACCAAAGTGGCTGCTAATCCAAAGTGGTAAAAGATTCTGCTCCAACATTTCAAATGATTTTTCTGATCTTATTGCTTAAAGATAAAACTGTTTTCTGTGTTGAGATGGGGCTTAGGCAGGATGAAGCCCAAAGGTGTCTTTACATTAACTGGCAACGTTTTTTTAGTGATGCCAAGATTTTCCTCGTCACCGCGTCAATAAGGTCCCAGTTATGGAAAGGCATATCTTGTTTGTTTGGGTTTTTTTTTCTTCTAGCTGATGATGCTAAAGAAGCTGTAAAGATTGGGGTAAATGGTATCCTGGTGTCAAATCATGGAGCGCGACAGCTTGATGGGGTGCCTGCAACTGTAAGTACTGGTGCCAATATGCAGCAGTAGTCTCTGGTTCTCTCCACCTCTTGGCTTCTTGTTTGCTTCCTCAGAACACATGGCAGCTGGAGGAAAAACCTGTAAATATGTTTGTTATGTGCCCTAAGCCACGAGCAGTCATCTCTGTCCACCTCTCTATGTATGTCACATCATGCTCTGGGTTAGACACAGCCTCCTCTTGGTCAGATCAAACAAAAAAAACACAGGAGACTTTACATCTGGCTGTTTCTTCAAGCTACCTGGGCACCCTGTCCTTGGCTGCAGCAGCCTGCATGGAAATTCAGAAGAGCAATTTCAGATAGGATATTATTGTCAGTTAATTTATTAGAAATTAGAAAGCCTTTAAGAATTTTTTTCCAGTCTTCTCTTTTATTTCTCCTTTCTCATCCTCTTTTGCAAACCCCCTGTTGCCTTTTGCAGTTCACTGAAGGTTGTATTAGAGTTGTTTTTCCCCTTTAATATTCTTCAGAGATTTCAGAAAAATTACAGAGTTTACAGAACAGCTAAAGGCAGAATGAAACTCTCCTTTCAAACATTTTCACCTTTGGAAAAGGTACAGAGTGGTTAAATAACAGTTCTTTCCTTTTTCCTTTTCCTTGTTGTGCTACTCCATGCCTTTTCCAAAGGTGAAAAGGGATTTGAGAAATTTTCAACTGGCAAAAAAGAAAGAAGCAAAGAAAAATGAAGAAGTACGTGTTCAGGCTGAAGGAAAACCCCCAAAATTCCAGTCATCACTCATCTTGCTTCATTTGGTGTGGGAACGCTGCACAAGAGAAAAGAGAATGAAAGGGAGGAGAATCAAAGCCCAGTTGTGGCTGTTTCAGTAATCCTAATGTGTCCTTGATGAAAAACCTCCTGTTTTCCATGATGATTTCCTGAAGGGAGAGGGGGACAGGTAAGTCCCTTTTCACTGTGGAGTGTTTTGCACATGAAGTCTTATCTGCTCAGCTGTCCCACTGGTATGTCCCCCCCTCCCCTGGAGCACTTCTGCTCTCTGCTGCCTCGGGGGCAGCTGAGGATTTCCCCAGACGATTTTCTTCATCTGCTGATCTTCAGAAGTCTTCACGTGGACCCGTTGATCTCCTGGCAGTGTTGCCTGTTTCTTCACCAGACAAAGCCCTGCATCAGGGAGCCAAATGCCCGCATAAATGGTTTTCTAAATGGTTAGTGAAGTTGAGGCGTCATCCTCTAAGTTGAGGCATTATCCTCTGAGATGCTCTTGCCTGACTCTCCGCATACTCATTGTGAGAAATAAGAAAGCGCAAGAAATACAAATTAATTTTTTGCCAACTGCAGTAGAACAGAAATTAAACTTGCAAACTACTTCTGATGAGTTATTCCTTTGCAACACCACAGTGCAGGGAAGGCGGCACTATTAAAGCTGATGTGTTCACTGGATTTCACTGTACGAAGAATATATTTCACAATGCAGTTTTCATAACATAAATATGTGTATCAGATCATGCTAAATGTTTCTGTTTTAGAAACATAATAATTTGCTTTAGTTTCATGGGTTTTCAGAACGTGAGCTAAACCCAAGCTGGTTAATATTTCTAGTGTCTAGTTACACATTGAGGAAATCTATGTTTTAATTATGGTTTGCATCATACTTTAGTTATTATAGCACTTTAGTGTTGGTACAGTTTGTCAGGATGTAGAAAGCAGTCTCTGTGTATGGAAAAAGATCCAAAATATGTTTGGCAAGAGAGCAAAACCAAAGGGAGAGGAAAAAAATCACAGCAAGTGCCAAACTTCAAGAAAATTTTAATCCAAATCTAAAAACAAACTGCACTTTCAAGTGCCACACACCCCCCCCCCACCCCCCCACCATGCCCTAGTCTTTTTTTTATCCATTAGAAAGAAATGAATTATATCTGTATTTGAAAGACATGAATTTGTGTGCCTTTTGTCTTACTACCACACACTGGTTCCAGTCTCCTTAGTACTTAGCTTCCAATTTTTTGTCTTTCCTGATTTTCATGAACTATTTAGATATTATAGGAATGGTTGCCCTGTAATTAATGCATGAGGCTTGAATTCAGGAGGCTTATCTCTTCACTGGGACCTCTTGCATGGTGTGGACGTGTTACTTAACTCCCTGTTTACTTACTTGTAACTCTGGAACAGCAGAAATCCTTTCTCTTATCTTTATCACTAGTGTAGGGGTTAAGTAGATCTTGGAAGTAACATACATGTGCGTTAAAGTAAAGCGTTTCCCAACCTGCTCACAACTCAGAGGAAAGCTAATATTTTTTTTATATGAAGAAGTTTACAATGTAAATTTCCTGTAATCAAGGCGCATTTTCAGAAGGAAAAATAGGGTTGTTAAACTTTTTCAGCCACCTGTATGTTCCTCAGGGCACATCTTTCTCTTACTCCATGTCTATAGGTACAATGCCTGCCTCTGGGCTCCTTGAATCCAGTGATTCATTTTCATCCCCAAACTAGTGAACACTGGAAGTTTGGCTTGCTGTTTCTTACATTCTTCCGAAGTATCTGATACTGCCCTTTGTTGGACATATGTAATGGGATCAGATGGCCATTTTGTGTGACCCTGCTGATTCTCCTTCTATTTATGTGACTCTCCAAATAAATTTGACCTCTGTATATATCTGCTAACATGCGAAGTCACTGCTGGTTTTCAATACAAAGCTGTGTTATTTGTGTGTACATTTAGGCATGCAAATATTCATTTAGCTTCTTTAAAGCTTGGATCCCTACATAAGAAATAATTCAAAAAAATAAATAGGGTTGCAGAAGCAGACATGCTGTATTCCTGTTTTCACTCTTTCAGATTGATGTCTTGCCTGAAATCGTTGAGGCTGTGGAGGGGAAGGTGGAGGTGTTCCTAGATGGTGGTGTAAGAAAAGGTACAGACATCCTCAAAGCACTAGCTCTTGGTGCCAAAGCTGTATTCATCGGAAGACCTCTCATCTGGGGCTTGGTTTATCAAGTAAGTTAGAAAAAGCTCAACTTTGTGTTTTTAGATACCTAGACTTGCTGTTTAGGGTTAATGTGTGTGTGTGTATGTGTGCACACGTGTGGGATGGTGTCTGTGTTTATCCAGTCTAAAATTTGCTATAAGTGCTCAAGAGATGCGGTTGTGCATAAAACTTTGTTGTCACACGTATGTATGTCTGTATCTACACACATGAGCTACATGCACACGTCACAGTACACATTTTTTCTTACTCTCCAAGGGTGAAGAAGGAGCAAAAGAAGTTCTGCAGATGCTGAAAGAAGAGTTTCGCCTAGCAATGGCACTGACAGGTGACATCAGTGTTTCCTCTCAGAAATAACCACCTCTGTCTCGCATTTCCTCAGAGATTTCGTTTGCCCTGGGCAAGAGACGCTGTAGTAATCTACAGAAGGGAGATGAAAATCTTTGCAATATAAACAGATTAGGCTATGGAGAGATGGGAAAAGGGCTTGTCTTTATCCCTGTCTTACAGATGATGAACTGAGTAGATAAACTAAAAAGAAGTAAAAATGTTTTTCACAAGAAGAGCAATAAATCCATAGAAAAGTAGTGGCAAATCGTTCGTCACTAGGGGATGGATTTAATCTGACAGAATGTAGATTTCTATGGGATAGCCAAAGAAAAGGCTTAGAGTGGGATAGAAAAGCAGGGCTTTCAACTGATATGTAACTTCTCCTCCAGGATGCCAGAGAGTAGAAGAAATTGGCAGGACACTGATACGAAGACATCAAGTATTTTCCAAGATTTAGGTCTGAAGACTATTGCCTCATGTGTCATCCATTGTACAGAATGTGTACATTGTACAGTGCTACCAGACAAAAAGCAGCCGCGTTCACTCTCTGGGCCTCATCCTGCAATCCTGACTGAGAAGGAGTGGTCTGTAGGAGATCACTTGTTGAAGACAGTACTTGAAGCAAATTTTACAGGTGTTTCTGTATTCTCCTGGGCTCTTAAGGAAAGCTGCTCTACTGGGAGATGTGATTAAAGATGGGCCTTTATACAAGACCAGCATAGAAACTTCGAGGTGTTTTGCAACAAATGCTAATATTAATTTACATGCCTGGAAATAACTTAACTGTTAAAATGAAACCATAAACAGAAATGTTTTGATAGCAAACAGCTATTAAAATGCAGAAATTTAAAATGTAAAAGATACTTCTTGCTCACTGTTTAGAGAAACTACACTGTAGATTGTAGAGATTAAATCTTACTTTCTAATGAACATAGTGTCATTTCCCTAGTGACTATGTGCTATTGTTTTATAAGCATGTGGGCTTGTAGCGTGCAGGATGCAGGGGCTCAGAGGACTCTTACTTGTAAAGAACTGAACAGCAAAGCGAAATTGGGGAAATTCTGCTGTTTAAGTCACGTGAACCCCTTTGCAATCAGACGACCGTTAAGTATGCAAATCAGGTATAGGTCAGATCCGTGGCTGGTGGAAATCATTGTAGGCCTTTTGCCTTCACCAAACCGTGCTGACTGCACCCAGCTGGAGCCCCAGGTCACATTTTTCACCTGGGTTCATTTGCTGGCAGTGGCAAGTGAACGCTGATGCTGCCTGGGAGAGTTTGTAGGATTTGCAGCCATGTGCAAAAGAGAAACTTGAATAGTTACTAACCTGTGACTTGGGATGATCCTAGTTGCTCTATTCAGTTTCCATGAACATCCTTCAGACAGATAAATCCTAGTGTTATTCACTCTGCTTATGATGAGGATACAGAGGCACATGAGATCTGCTCCTCTGTTCTCTGAGCAATCCAAATACACACTGAATTCAGGAGAAATTTTGCAACTGTGAAGAACACAGGAATAGCGTGATATTGCCAAGTGACCTTTCCCAAAGTGAGCAGGCAGAAGAGGTAAGACTACTAATCTCATATCGGGTAAAACTAAGGATGGCTCTTCATCTCACTCACTGCGGGTATAGCAATGTTCCTGGGAGCAGGGAGAGGCCACTGCAGAAAGGTTTTGAAAATCTTCTTGTGGAAATTCAGTGTTCATTTTAAAGGAGGATTAAAAAAAGAAAAGCCTTAATTTCACTGTTCCACTGTCACTGACATCACTGGCTCCACCGTTTGTTTCCCATCAATGTCAGGGGGACTCATGCGTTCTGACTCTCCCTGTTTGCTCTATTTGAAATATCCCTTACTGAGCTTTAGAGGCAGCTTTGTAACGAAATGATGGAATATTTCAGTGATGTGAACTAAAGCTGGGGCTGGAACTCAAAATGGGGAGAAAACCCAAAAGGCCACATGCTTGCCCTTCAGTTGTAAAATTCGTACTTTTATTTACTGCAGAATGTAGTGTGTTGTGTGAGGGTCGCATAGCAACAAAACAAAGTTTATCTGTGTAAGGAAATATGAATGTTTCTCAGAGCATAGAGAAGCATAATTTCTGCTGTTTACTGCAGTTATCATATCTGTTGCAATGTGGACTGTGTCAGATGTCAATTACAGACTAACTTCAGAAAGACTGTTTATTTTAGGTAATATAAATGTTACTTAAAAGATAGGGCCATAATATCTTATGTTTACATGTTTAAGATCTATTTCTAAAGTTTAGAAGATGCAGTTTCCTGTCTTTGCCCCAACCAGATTCAAGGAAAGTTCTGTAACTCTGTGGTCCAGGATAAATTCTGATGGTGAGGAAACCGGTTTTGTTACTTGTGCGCAATTAACTATTTCTAGTTCCTCTGGGATAATGGGTTTACATTGTTTTTTCCTGCTTCTTATCTGAGAATCTGACTGCCTTCCAGTTCAACCCTAGTAAGAATACACATGCATTAAAAAACAAAATTAGAGCCAAATACTGCAAGACTGTGAGATGACAGTAACAGAAATGAAATACATTTCCCAGGTAGACTCCTGTTTATAAAATATTCCACAATGAAGAGAATTTCCCTTGATTTTGCGACAACTGAACACAACTGCTTCTGAAAATTATTTAAAAAAAAAAGTAGGAATTCTGTTTGGTTTTGGTTTAGAAAGGAGGAAGACTGAGTGCCCTCAACCATTTTAAAAACTGAACAATGCACAGGCTAAGAAAAAAAAAAATCTACTTCACGCTTGCTGCATCTGGAGAAGCTGAGAAGAAAACATAGTGCATAAAACAGGTGGTGGTCTTTTTGAGATATGTCAAGTACAGAAATACAATATTTGCCTCTAAAATAACAAGTGAACCCAACAAACTCTTAGGAACAATTAGTCACAATCCTCAAATCAAGGCACAGAAGTAAGGGGGAACTTTTGCTTCTGCAAAAGACCATTTTGAGCTGCAACACATTGGCAGTCTGGGCCTGGGGGACAGGTTTGGCTGTACTGGGAAGGAATTTGCCATGAGAGTTAAATACAGCAGAGGAGAGGGCCGAAGCACAGAGGTGCATGGCAGTCTGGTGAGCAGAAGATGGCAGAAGTCAACCGAGGGTTGTGAGACTAATCTGACCTTTCAGATAAAAAATGGAGGAGGAGATTGCTGTAGGTTTAGGACAGATTTTTCTCTCGCTTAGCCTGTCAATTCTTTGAAGCAGAGACCTGCTGCTTTTTGAATGCTTGGAGCCTGCGCACAGGGTGGGGAATCCAGTAAGTAAATAATAGGAGTCATAATTCAGTGTGCTGAAGCTGAAGAGCTGTGAAAGACATGATCTGTTTTCTTGTGACCTCCACCTCTTGCTGTGACTCTGGGACACGTTATTGTGTTTTATTTTACTAGTGGCCAAGTCAAACAAATAGCTATGGAACTGGTAAGAACTCTACCTCCATCCCTAATTTTTAAGGTTAAGCATGAAACTTGTCTGTCTTACTGGGAATTTCTGAACATAAATAAACAGACACTTAGAGGAACTTGCTTTGATAAATGGGCAGTGTAGGTCGGGGCCTGTTGGATATGCAGGCGACTCAAAGATGAAGCAAAGTTGGGGAAGTAGGCAGGAATGGCTCTGCTTTTCTTGGCTTCTCAAATGGTTTTTCAGGCTGAAATCAAATACTGAGAGCACGAGGAAAGCTGGCTTCTGAAGTCATGATTTTGCACTGAACCTCACTGTAAGGATATCTTTTATAAAGCTACTTTTGATGTGGAAATTTGGCTCCAAACCACAGTGAAGCCCATTATAAATAACCACTTCATCACAGGACACACAGAAGTTGGCTTCCTTGAACACTCCTAGAAAGCAAGTCTAACCTTATTGAGCCATAACCTCAGCTAGTGTAAATCAGAGAAGCTCCATTGACTTCATTAGTTTATACTGATTTACAGCAGCTGTGACTGTGGCCCACAATACAGCAAGATATGTCAGCTTTTAAATTCTGTCACTGAGTGTTGAACAAAACTGTTTTTAAAACAAGATTGGCAATCCCAAATTTAGATACTAATGAGACACAGCACTGTAATTGTTTCACGATGCCTATATGTTCCATTTTGTTTTCATTTTGCTTCTGTTTTTCTTATCTCCTGCCAAACAGAGAGAGAGTACCACATATGTTACATTCATAACAAAGAAGTTTTGCTGCTTTGAGAACATGTCCTCCAGATGCAAAATGCCTTTATGTTGTAGTTCGGCTTCTTCCTTTGCATAGGTACGTTGGTTATGCGCCAATATGAGAATGCCCTTGAGGGCCAACCCCGTGTTTCTGCCGGTCCTGGAGCACTCTAAGGGGCACCCATAGGTTCTCCCAGCTGAACTTCAAAGGTCTGATTTGTCCTTAGGGTTTTCGAGCTCCTAAGTCATCGTTTCAGATGGACAGAATGAATTGTGTCCAGGAGGACCCTGATAGGAGTGCCCCGAGGCCACCAGTGCATCTCCTCTGTCACAATCTTACAGGCTGCTTGTGTAGTTAACCATACTCAGTAATCAATTGCACTGGCAGCACCTTCATGGTATGGAAGGCTGGTAGATGCATACAGATGGTTTGATCAGGCAAGCGGAAGACATTCATATAACTAGAATGACAATGATCGATACTGATTATTATTTTATGACAACAGCAGCTGTAAGTTCCAGTCAAGGTCAAGACAGCATTGTGCACTGCGAAGATGCTTTTCTGCAAGCAGAGTCTGAAGTGTAAATTGACAGGCACAGGAAAAGAAAGTCTCTCTCTCTCTAAAATGAGGTCAGAAACAAACTGATTTCCCCAGTCAAGTGGAATTTCTATTCTACTGCCTTAATTATAAATCATGCTGTTCTCCCCAAGGCAGATAACTCTGAGGTAAATGCCACATAGCACAAGTACTTAACCACGGGGAAGGTCCACAGACGAACCACAGAGCAGAGGTAGAGCTGGGCCACAGCTGAGCCTTTAACCTGTGTATTTTTCCTTGCAGAAGGTGGAACTCCTTACGCAACTGGGACTATACCTTACGCTCTGCCAGTTTGCCAAGCAAAATCTGATTGTGTTGGCTTTGCAGTACAGGAATGGAAGACCTTATTTCTTGCTGGTTATCTATAATTCAATAGCATAACATGGTTTTAGTTGGGTTCTTCCTATGCCCCTCAGTATACTAACCCTTTTAATTCTGTGTAGTGTGTTTTATTGGAATTCCTTGTTAGAAGGACTGAAAGTAGTGGATTTAAAACATTTACTTGTCATTAAAAAGGTTCTTGCAGACCAAGTACTCGTGGTTAGGTTTATTTCACATGAGATTTGTCTAATTTTCAAAAAGGATCACAATGACTTCAAACAAAGGTGTAAAAATCCTACAATAAGGCAACATGGTAAAAATTTCTCTCTTACATGAATTCAGGATGTGTATTGCACACATTTCTATTTGGTATGGTTATAAATAAGTTCTGCATGTATTGCTACCGGACCCAGAAATCTAACATAGATGAGAGATAAACAATCTTCATAACAGATGAGACCTGAATGCTGATCAGAATTGGGAATTTGAAAAGCAGAATCATCTCAAATACCTAAGCTCTCCTCTGAGCCTGTATGAATGCTCTATCAAAGATAAGCTAGGCTGGTGTCGGTGGGGTTTCTATTCTAATTTTAATACAAACTGTCACTGACTCTGGAGTTACACATCTGCAGCCTTCCCAGAGCAGCAAAAAGTACTGAATTTCGTATAAGCAAATTCCCTTAGACAAGCCTACTTCTCTACATAGGAACCTGGAAAAATTAAAAAAGCACCTTGCATATGAGAAAATCCAGTGGCGAGCTCTTTGAAAGAGTTACAAACAGAGAAATTTACATTGGGAAAAGAGAACTGGGTCACAGTCCTAGGAAAGCACAACAGAATATATCTGCAAATAAAGAATAAGAGCTGGCAATAATCCATCTCATTTCCTTACTGCCTGTTGGTGAGCTTGTTCCACAGCTCCTAATCCATGGCTGTAGGTCCCGGGGTGCCAGGATCCATTGCTGCTTTGTTGTGGCATTGCATCCTGCCTATTGCTGCTGTGTCTGTACCAGCCTCTGCTGCAAAGTTCTTGATCTCACAGGGGAGCTTGACTGAAAGAGATGCCTGGGACTTTTGGGCAGAGTCTTTGCTGTTTGGAGATACTTTGAAATGAAGAGTCAACAGGTGTGAGTGTTGGTGAAGGGCTTTTGGGCAGAAGGTAAGACCTCTGTTTCATTTTTCAAGAGTCTCCTACCAAGGATTAAAATTGAAGTCTAGTTATAGTGGTTTGTCAGGTGGGACAAGGGAACCTGTGTAAGTAGGAGGTTGATGTAAGCCAAAGGTGGCCTGTGGTGCTTCAGCAGCACTTCAAGTCAGTAGAGAAATCACTGAGTGCTTCCTCAAGACAGAGGATCCCGGACCCTGGTTCCCAGGCTATGCGCTGCCTATAGATGTGGGAAAGAAGTCAAAAAGGAGGCTAGCAAAGACCTTGGAGTGCTCTTGCCTGCATCATGTTACTTGCTCAGTAATGTTGTCCTGGGGCCAGGGAGGTTAGTGCTTGCTGTTCCAGAACTGCTGCTGTAAGGATCATGTATTTGAGTAAATAAAGAAGCCCACCACCATTACAACATTCTTTCCAGTTCTTCTGTTTAGATGTTGATACGATCTTTGTCTAAAAAGTTCAGGGGCAAATTGTGAGCGAGCATAGCTCTGTTGCAATCTGTGTAGTTGTACTGATGTATGGTGGCTGAGAAACTACAGGCTCTTCTCTCCCTACCCTCCCAAGAGGCACCAAGGTTTTCATTGGTTTCACTGGAAATTTTGGGAGCATCCCATCAAGCCCATTGTATTTGAATTTGTGGGACTTGCAGCTATCACACGAGATGCGTGATTGTCACTTTTATCAGGAATTTTGAGACAACAGATGGAGGGAAAGCAGCAAGTTCTGCACTGAGGCCAAGGTGGTTCTTCTGAGTTAGACAAGGCTTGTATATTCTCAATGATGCTGATATTTCCCAACCAAAGTTGTCCTGTTACAGAGTTGATGCTGAACATCAGATCATCTTGTGTGAATGGAAAAATGAACAGCCCTGGTGAAAGACATACACACTTTAATGCATAAATAAACAAGTAACTTATGACTTCCGTCCTTTGCTCATCACGTTACTGATCCATAAACTATACCCTACCCTGATTCAGTCTCGCAACCTTTGCTTTTTTTATGTGCTCACTGTTAACCTGGAAGACTGCCACAGCTCTACAGCAGGCCTGAAAGATGTCTCTGGTAGTTCTAGTCCCAGCTTATTTTCTGGTTATTCGGTGGTGCCAGAGAACCTCCGAAGACCTCATGATGCATCATTAACAGTGTCTTCTCCTGTTAGGCTTTGGATAGCCACTTGCAAGCAGTTATGTGTACAATCATAACTGCTGCATAGCAGACTACAGAACCACACACGACCTAAATAATTTGCTGGCATGCTAATGAATAGTAAACCCAGACAGCTCAACCATCTGCGTGCTCTGCTTTTTATCAGTCTTAAGTGTGTTGGGTTTGGGTGTATGGGTGTCCCCCTCCCAACATAAAACCGTACTTTTGATCTATCACAGAAAGATGCTTTTGCCATGAAGATAAAAAAGTATTCCTTTTGATTCTCAATACTTTTTCTATTATTGCTCTGATATGGATGGGAGTTGTATTGTCAGTTATTATAGAGGATGTAGAGAGCATTCAAAGAAAAAGGAACTGTAGAGTATTAAGCCCACAAGCTCGTTTATTAATTTGTGTTGCTGTTTACTGATGTGTTTGAAAATCTTCAGTACTATATGATGAGCAAAGATGTTGGCTGCAACGTAAAGCATCCCTAAGCCAACACTGCGCACTGCTACCATGGTCTCTAGAGCTGTGACTGCAGCACAGTCATGGAGAAAGTCTTCATTCTGACTGAACCTTCCCTGCAATGCACTGGATAGTTTACCTTAGAGGATTTTTATTGCCTCTATCAGAAGTTTTTTGTTTATTAGGAAAAGTAATATGTGTATTGCTACAGATACTAATACAGGGAACCCACAAGAGAATATCCTGAGCTTTGTTGCTTTTGATGGTTAGAAAAGTGCACTGACTGATTGATATTTTCCAGAGAGTTTGAAATCTTTATAGAAGCAAAGTGTCTGCATGCCATCTAACGTGATACATTAAGGTAAAGGTGTCTTTGCACAGGAGAAAACCCTGTTAAGCAATATTCCTTTCTCCATAGCTAGCCTTTTTCAGTCTCACCTTCCCACTCTCTTGAGAAAATGGCTAAGGAGAAATTCCTCAATGTTTCCCCTTCCTTTTTTAACTTGGAATTGATGTATGCTCCTTTCCCCACTGCCTCATTGGTTATGGGAAGGTGTTGTTGTGATTAATTTTTTTTTTTCTTGTTTTTGTTTCTAGTACTGGCAATAGTTAGACCATCCTGCATTATAGTGTCATCACGGTAAATGCCAGAACAGCTTCTCTTGATATTATTGTGTTCAGTGAAGCGTGTCAATTAATTACTGTTCACTTATGCTGTCACAAAGACACTTCCATTGGCCCAAGAATATGTTTTTAAGCAGCATGATGGTATGTAAACAGCTGATAAAAATGGGGTCATCAACATAGTAAGAACTTTGGATTTTTGGGTGTAGTGTAATTTGCTGCAAGAAAACAGTCAGCATGTAACCTTATGGGGTGTTTAGCGTCAAAAACAGCAATTCCTGATACATTATTTTCTCTTTGCGGAATAAAATCTTCCAAATTAAGTGATCCCAAGTCTATTCCAGCAGGTGATTTAGATCCGCACAACAAAACTTCATAAATGCATCTGGCTAAGGGGCTGCCTTTTGATCTTATGTCTATAAATACATCCCAGACACGCACACACACAAAGTGGTTACTTGTGTGTGGAAGCAGAGGAGCTGTGCTAAGGTATGTATCTAACATCTGCCTTGTAATTTTTCCTGCCCTGGCCATGACTTCTTAGACTCCAATTATATCCATAGCTGAGTAGCTCTAAAGAATAAGACTCTGGCCAATGTGCAGCTCCCTGAGCTTATTGCTTTTACTGTTCTTGAGATACATTAGCTAAAGGCTGGCTGAGGTCCTCGCTGAATGAACCTGATAGTGAACTTGGGTCTGATTTCACAGAGATGAAGCCTCCTTTATTGCCTGTAGGTAGAAGTCATGCAGGACCTAAGATCTTTGCAGGCTTTGTGTGAGTGCAAATATACTAAGAAGCATACATAGCTGATTATTCAGAAGGTGGAAAGAGTACCTGATCTTGGTTTAGAGGTACCAGCAAGATGATTTGGGGGCTCTGTCATCTCAAAACAAGACATACAGGATCCAGTGGCTAGAAACTGAAGGTATTAAAAACAGTGTAGGGTGTTATTTTTAAGCAGCACGGGTTATTAGAGTGGGAACATTCCCAAGGGATTTGGTAAATTATCCTTTGCAGTATTTAAATGGAAAATAGATGGGTTTTGAGCAGATATGCTCTATTTTGGCCACAAAATATTAGACGCTTTTTGGGTGCGATGGTCTGGGTTTTTCATGGTAAGAATCAAATTAGATGAATGCAAGCTCCCTAAAACTTACTAAGCCTATCACTTTCCCTTTGATGTTTTTGTTGTGGGTTTTTTTGTTGTTGTTGTTGGAGGTTTTTGTTTTTGTTTTTTTTTAATTTGTGGCTGAATGGATGTGAATCAGGCAAGATAGGGTAGTTTTTATGACTGATTTGTGTGACCCTATGAAGAGGTGTACCTGTTCCCTGATTCTGAATGGTGCTGAGCCTCTTTATCAGAACTTCCCTATGACATTTAGGATGTTTAGGACTTTTAAGCCTCTTAAGATCCAGTGATGCTTTGACTTAAGGTCTCCATCTGTGTCCATCAGTACAGCTCTTTTGGCTGGATTGGTACCTTGCTGAATTAGACTCGTTAAGGTTCTGGGCTGTCATCTTGTTTCTCTGTTATCTCTGCTTTTGACTTTGCTGGTGTGGATACTTCAGATGCTTTGCTGTCTTGCTGACCCATGGTAGGTTTGAGAGCATAATTCCAGACTTTGTGAGAAGGGAACATTTGTAAAGCAGGACCCCCTCACTAATCTGCAGAGGGAAAGCACGTATAACAGGCAGTGGGGATTCCATTTTTCAGGATCCAGAGTTTAAGGCAGGATTAAAGGGGTCTTATTAAAAGTGTTTTCCAGTGTATGTGGCTCCTTCTGACAGCACCCAGGTGGTTAAGAGCCCAGCATTAAGAATAAAAGCTGTTTCTCTTTTCTGCACAACAAATGGTTCAAGTGTCTGGTGTTCGATTCAGAAAGGAAACCTGCAGCAGTCATGTCCCCTGAAATAAACCAACCAACATTTTGAGCTGCCAACACTTCTGTCTATTACGTCAAGGCATCGCAAAGTTTAAAGCATAGCAAAGTAATATATATATATTTAATTTTTTTTTCAGTAATCCCAGGGTAAATATTAGGTAGACAGCATTTCTGCTTTGCACATTAAAAACCCGACTGAATTTGAAAAGCCTGCAAGTGCACTTTGGGGATTTTGGAAAGTGTCGTTTGGACATGAGCTAAGACCAGAAGCTGCCATTTTGCAGATGGGGCAGGAGGGAAAGGCGTTTGGCCTCATTCATAACTTCACAGCTACTGCAAATATCAGCTGATGAATATTTATGTTATGACTGGCAGAGGCCCGAAAGGCAAAAGTGGGGGGGGGAGAAGAGGGGGAAGCTTAAGTTAGGAAAATGGTTGTCTGAACTCTGTGGGATTTCTTTACCAACACTTTCCATGCTTGAACAGTAGCTGCTGAATGAAGTCATTATGTACTGAGCCCCCGTGCAGGAAAAAAAGGTTTGTCAAGACTCTGTTCGTTAGCACCTTGTACTTTGTTTGAACCTTGGACGTTTGCTGGGCCCTGTAAAGGGAATTTTTTTTCTTCAATTCAAACGTGCTATAAAACTAGCCAGTTCTTTTTTTCTTCAGTCATTGCTGTGACAGCACTAATTGTAAAACAGGGTGTCATCGTTAGGAAAACAGGGGCCCAGACAGGAATGTAAAGTGCTGTAGGCTGGCATGGGGACTAAGGAGGTGCTGCTGCAAGGCAGGCTAAGAGAGCAGATATGGAAAGGGTTAATTCAAGGTGTCACTATTGAACAGACCTCCAGCACCTGACTAGGCTGGTGTCAGTAGACTCATCCCCTGTGCCAGGAACACACTTGAAACCCTGCAAGCTGCTGCACAGCTATTAATAAGCAGAGAAGGTGAGGGGAAATGCAAATTGAATTACTTGGGCACAGAGCTGGGAGAGACTAAAAGCCAGCTACGCTTTCCTCTTTGCACAAATCCCCAGCATGAACACTGTGTTGCATTTAACTGCTGCAGGCAATAAATGTTAGGTTAAAATGAAAGTTATATTGCTTCTTGCAAGACAGTATTTCCCCAATAATTTCTGCATGTATCAGCAGTCTCCAGTGTTACTGGTTTAGAAGGTATTGCTCTTGAATATTGCTCAAGGAAGCAAAAGAGGTGAGTGTCCTTCCTCTGTATAACATAATTTCAAAGTAATATATTTCCTCGTATTTGTATTATCTCAAGTCACTCATTGAGAGGGAAAAAAATCCAAATCTCTTCCTTTTGCCTTCACCAGGCTGTAAATTAACAGCAAGGAGCAACTTCCAATAAAGTTCACGAACATAACTTCACTGTTGGGATGAATCAAGCCCAGGAAGGAAACTGGCTGGAATAAGTAACTGCTGAAAGCCAGCTAGGGCTTACTGAAGCGAGGGTGGGCTGCGGGTGGCCAGGCTGAGCCCCCCTCACAGGACCAGGGGATCAGAAAGCAGCAGCTCGGGACTGCCTGAAACGCAAGTGCCTTTGAAGGCAGGCTGCTTGACTTAGATGTAGAGTGAAAAATAGAAGTGCCCAGAATCAGTCAGTCACTTCAGAAAATCATTCCCCAAGGGCTCTGCAAAATTTACCAGGCTCTGCTTTAGAGAAACAGGGAGAAGCCTAGATTTTTCCTATTGTACTTCTTCAGTAGAAATCCCCAAACTTGGCACCAATTTGTCTGTTGTTTCTCCGGGGGGGCAGCTTTTCTTAGACTGCTAATTTAGAGGCACCTTAATTGCTTTACAAGGAGGAAAACCTTCAGGAAACGCCCACGTGCAAGAGACCCCAGGGGCCTTGCACCCCAGGGAAGCCACTCTAAAAGCCCTTTTGCTCCTTCCCGCCCTGTGGGGAGATGCCCTCATGTCCCTTTTACAGAAACCAGCAGATGGTGCTGCAATACATCAAGTATTTATTTCCCTGGACAGGGAAAACTTGGGACAGAGGTGCTAGGGGTGCCTATGACCACCCGCAGCCCCTGAGGCAAACCGCCCCCTCACCGGCAGCCATTGTAGCATTGCAATGGAAGATGGTGCAGCTCCGTCTCCCGTCCTGGGCGTCCCACTCTCTTTCCAAGCTGGCGAAGCAGTTTCTGATGCCGGGGGGTTCTTTTCAGCTTGATCTTTCCTCACGCAGAGCAGCAAGCTGGAGCGGCTATGAGGACGTTGAGGGGTGGCTGCATGAGGGGAAGGTGCGTGCCTCTCCTCAGGGGTGGTTAGTGAGGGGTGTGGGGACAGTGAGGTGGCCACATGATCCCCTGGCACTTTGACCAGCTGGGCCTTCCTCATGGTGAGGGGTTTGCCCAGGTGGCACAGGTTTGGTGGGCACCCCTCAGAGAGGGCGGCCATGCCTCGGCTCCCTCCCCGCCACTTGTGTTGGTGAGGGATTTGTGCCCATAACTTGGAGTGGAGGTGCTTGGGGTATAGGGAAAGACCTGTTTTTCCTCAAAAATGTTAAAAATACCTCAGAACCATCCCCCCACCCCGCAAGAAACAATGGTGAGGTTGTGCCCAGCACTGTAGGCTGTGCTGCTAGGCCGGCCCAGAGCCCCAGAACCTTCCGGCGTTTCCCCTCTCAGGGCGGTGGGGGCCTCCACTGCCAGCCTGCAGCCGGTCTGGTGAAAATTCTGAGGAAAACTCCCCCCAAAAAAAGGGGAGCAGAGGAACGGGAGGACTTTGGAGCGAGGCATGGAGACACGCGATGCACCATGAGGAAGTAAGGCCTGTGTGTATGTGCAGGGTGGACTCTGCAAAATATAGCGGTGTAAACCAGGACTAACCTGGGTGCTATGCGTTGTTTTTCCTCTCCCCCTGTGGAAAAAGGGAAGTCCTCAAAATGTTTGCTGTTTATTTGTGAGATTGTCCTTGCCTGCCAGCCAGCACCTGGTGCCTGGGGAGCCGACGATGTGCCATGAGGAGAAGGGGCTGAGGAGCTGCTAGCTGTCCGGGGGCAGCAGCAGCGAGGACGGGGAGAAATGTGCTCGGGGAGGGACCCGACCACGCTGCGCAGCTGTTTTTGTTATACCACCAAGCTGTAAAGTTGAAAAATGATTTGAAAAGCAAGGGATGTGCCGGGAGTACTGGCGTGTCCTGCTTATGGGCGCTTGGGGCATTCTGTGTAAATTGAACTTTTTTTCCCCCCTGTTTTTTTGGATGGCTTAATATCGCAGCAGTAAAAGGGAAGAGCAACAATATGCTTGGAGTGCAGAGCTTCTTCCCTGATCCCTCTGGCACTGAACTGCACCAGAGTGAGCTGAGGACAGAGGCAAAGCCCGGCTGCTCCCTGTCTTTTTTCATTGCTGTAATCCAAAACGTGTTATTTCAGTGCAGAGGTTGCACATGAGAAGGCCCTCAGTTGCTTTTATTTAAAACAAAAAATAAAAAAAAAATCAACTGGGACAAGAAGGATAACTTGTGCATGATTTACTGGACAGCAGGAGAGCGAGTGGAGGAACCTGGCTGGAGATGGCATGATTTGCACCAGGGGAAGGTCTGGCCCACTGGCTATACCCAGCGGTTTGTACACTGATGCTCTGCAGACTGGGCTCACAGCCCCCAGGAGCAAGACCGCCTGCATCCCTTTCACAAGTAAACAGTAATATGCAACTTTTAATTTTTTTTCTTTTTTTTTTCCCCTGCAGGATTATTTGATAACTGTGAATCAGGGGGGTGTGTGGAAATTTCTGGGCTTTTTTAGTCTGCTCAGGAGCCTGTTTGGAAGCTGACCCATTTGTTTCCGACCGAAAGCACCTAGGAAAACCTGCCCCTAAGAGGAATATTTCATCTCATTGAGGGAAAAGGGATGGAAAGACAATTACTGTGTCTTGTGACTAACGCAATACATGACTCAAAACGTTAAGCAAGAGTGCTGACGTGATAGCCTCTTCCCCACAACTTGAATTCATTGTGAGAGGCATCAGTTTGAAATGTGAAGTAGTTCCCCTGAAGCCAGGTTGCTCTGGGTTTGCATCCAAAGCCTCTGGAACTGGAAATTAGTCCATAATCTAGAGAAAATGGAACTGTTTATTTGGCTTGCTCCTACTACAAACACAAAATTTAGAGGTCTGTGCTGTAGTCTTTGTGGTTTTATTTAGCAGGTAGAAGGTGGATTTAATGCAAAAAGCCAAGAGGATGCTGCGGAGGTGAAGCAGCCTCATGGTGTCAGGGTCTGCAACCCTACTTTGAGGTTCCTGCTATGGCTTGGGCAAAACCTGGGAGTAATTTCATCTTATCCTCCTCACCAGACTTCCCTCTGTCACTCTCAGATTTGTTGTATGATGCATATTTGGATTTCATTGCAATGTGGGAATGGGTACTGGTGTTCCTTTTGCAGGATAAGATGGCTGTGAGGTGTTTTTTCCACCCTTTTCTGGTGTGCTTGACCACGTCTCTACTCTAAGAGGTTTGAGGAGCTGTGAATCAGACTGTAAAAGGATGGTTCCTTGCAGGGGCTCCTCATGTGCAGGGTCTGGAGAAGCTGAAGTCTTTGCAAAGGACAAATAATTAACTTGGCATTTTTAGATTTCAGAATATGTCTTTAGGCTGAGTCTGAGTGACAATAAAAATAATTATTCTATGAGACAATTGGATAGTTATGGGAAATTCAGTAAGTCTCCTAGAAAACTGAAGTTTATTTTGACAAAGTTAAAAGAAAATAGGGGGTGGTAGTGTTGGTCTTTTTTACCTTTGTGCTGAAATTATTAAAAATAAAAGAAAAAAGAAACAAAACAAACAGGAAGTTACTATGATGACTTAATCTTTGACGCATTTTCCTCTGGGAAATATCAATGTAGATAATTTTTATGCTACTAGGGGAATCTCATCTTCCTGATCTGCCCATAAGCAAAGTCTTGTTTAAGCTGACCTGTTCTGTTAGGATATTCTGCCAGTGGTATTTTTGCTGGAGAGCAGTTGCCTTGCTGTGGTTTGCTGGGTACTTCTCGAGAAAAGTGGTGCTGTAGTCCCGCTGAGGCAGGGGCCATTGGAAAATAGTATGCATTGAGAAAAGAAAATGCGTTAATGATGTTAATGTCTCCAGTCCCGTATTCATGCTCAGGAGTGGTTTCCAGTCTGTAGTACCATGTCTCACTGAAGCATTATTAAAAATTCTGTTGGTGGTATGTACTGAGGTGATCTTGCTGTTGGAACTGTCTGCATGTGCTTGGTTTCTCTCCCTTGTGAGCAATGATGCACTAATCTGGGGTGATGCTGCTGATACCTTACATATAAAAAGCGTAGCTGTTGCAAATGCTTAATACAACACGTAAGGTTTTTCAAAATTACAAGTTGCAAACATTAGTTTAAAAGAGGTAAGAAATTCAGACTTAAAAAACATATTAATTACAGAAATGTCCCTCCTTGTCATTACTCTCTTCCTTAGCTTACCTCTTCCTCCCTTCAAACCATGCATTTATGGCTGTGGTCTCTGAGCCTGAGCACAGAGTTGTTTAATTTTTTCAGGTAGCAATACAGAAAGAAGTGAAGCTTTAGGTAGGTAAACATTCATTTTGTTGTGGAAGCCACCCGCTGCCTTGTGGCAGCACATTGCAGAAAGTGCCTTTAAGGGGCATTGGAGAGATCATCCTGCCTGTGGGAGAGCTACCATAAGGCTGATCTCCTCAGTGTGGCAGTTAAAGGGATCACAGTCTGACTCAGGACAAACCAAAGGTGAGTGAGTCCATCTGTGAGCTGATGTCCCATAGATAAGAGTGTGTTTCCTACCCCCAAAATGTTTTGCAACTGTTTTCATGCTTACTTTGGAGCTGGTCACAGGATGTAGCACATCCGTGTGACTTTTGTTGCATTGTACTGCCCAAGATGATGTTTTCTTTAATGAAGAATAATTTCCCAAAATATGTTGTACTGTGTTTTGAAATAGGGTGGCAAATACTGCTTTGTTTGTCAACTATGGGAGGTACTGTGGGTGGCAAATGATTTATTGCCTTATAGGCAAGAGTTTAATTTGTAAGAAATGTCTTTAGTTTGGCTTTAAGAAATCTGTATTTTTTGTACATAAGTCTTGTGAGAATAATAAGAATTTGGATGAACTTTCACAAAGGTAGTTAGGGAAGTGGGAGATTAGGCATCTAAACCCCTGGCAGATTTGGCCATAATTTTGTGCACTTTTTTTTTTTTTAAAAACAAACAAAACAGCTGTGATTTTATTTCTCGCTTCAAGGAAACTTAATTTTATACCTTGCTTTGGGATGTGACATGCACATTTGTTATCCCTGAAATTGGACAAAGGCAAAGTAGATGGGTCTGCTTTGGAAAGGATTTCAGTTTTCTTCTGGAAGTCCATGAACTTTAGCAGATCACAATATACCTCCCATCCAGGAAAGTGTTGTGTGGTTTGAGGTTTTATTGTAGACTTTTTCTATGGCTCCACTCAGCGTACGTTCATGCTTAAGTGGAAGTCCAGCAATGCAAAAGGCAGGTGTTTAGGATGTGGCATTGGTGACTCAGTAGGTGGTACACTTCCTTCTCCGTCAACATTAAACAAGTGCCCTTGTGTGGTAACAGGGATGGGTTATTTCTTGGCTGACATGAAAAAAACCAAGGTCTCTACTAAGACTTCAGGACTTGTACAGGAAGGTCTTCTGTTCTCTGTAGTGAGTGGGAAGTTAGCCTCAGGATCACTTCACCTGAAAAAAATGACATCTTTTAAAAATGAAAACTCTGAGTGATGTATTGCAATAGAAGCAAGAAACCCCAGCTGATACGAGGGTCCCACCGTGAAAATAAGGATGGGTAAATGGGGAATGCTCCCTGCTCGTGTTCAGACGGAAACATGATTGAGTGAGCACCAGAGTTACCAGAAAGGGCACGGGTGAACTTGGAGCTGGGATCTCAGTGGGGTGCATTAGCAGAGCTTTATCTTTCCTGTCTCTGAGCAGGTGTGTGAGCGCTATGGTCCACGCAGTTATCTATTGCTTACATGCTTGAACTTGAACTCATGAGCTTTGATGCTCCCCCTGTAACTTGCTATTTGCTACTGATTTGGGAAGGACAGGTTATTCTGGCTGATTAGTTGTGACGTGGCTGGGCTTTGTGTGTCTGGGAAGTAAAAACAGGGTTTCATTGTACCTCTTGGCTGTGTCTTTGGTCTGAAAAAGGTGAGTCTTGATAGTGCTGCCATTCAAAGTCTCCTGGTGCTCCAGTCCCCTGACCCTGTAGAGATGCACAGGGGAGGTCCCCTCAGCTCTCAGAGGTCTCCCTGCAGCAAGTCTGCAGATGAAGGAATGAAACTGTATATCCCACAGTTTTGAACCTCGCTGAAACCTGCCAGGGCTCACAAATGACCAAAGCATGCATGAGTCTTGTCCTGCTTAAAAAAAAAAAAAAAAAAGAGTCAAAATCACATCTTGGAGATGTTTTTTCTTGGAAATGTTTTTTCACCTTAAAGATTGTTGTTTCAAAGGGTATTTTCTTAGTGACTGAAAAAGGAACTGGAAATCCCATATTATTTCTTCTTTCCTCCCTCAGCCAGGTCCTTTCTGTGCCCAGAATTTTATCTGGTGTGAACAAAAGGCTCCCTGGACAGACTGTGAGGTGTTTGAAGACAGAGCATTTAGGTGGTGTTTGCCACCTGGCCCGAGCATAGCTGGATGGCTGCATATCCATTGCAGATGGCACAGTTAGGGGTTCTCTTTTCCAAATTCTGCTTTAACGGATGGACTGAGGACGAGTGGAGGGTGTGTGTGTGTGTGATTTTAGAGATTTTTATTGTAAAATGGAGAGAATGGCACTTCTGAAGTAAGAAAAATACAGAGATAGCTCACTGCTCTGTGTGTATTCCCACAGACAGTAAGATACACAATTGTTTCTCTTTGGCTACAAGTGGACCTAGAACATGGAATTAAACAGCAAAATTTGGCATCCTGACAAAATGAAAAACTTTTCTGCTGTCAGTTCACATTTAAAATCTGCTTTATTGTAGCCACAGAAACAGAAAAACATTATAATGAACTCTATTCTACAGCACAGCTCTACAGCAAATAGCACCTTCTGTATCTCCAGATTTACAATTTACATAGGCTGTTAGCCTTGTTAGGAGGATCACAGTACACCTTTCCAGCATAAAGATTTGAGCATCGTTGCCTGTCAAGGTAACAGTATATATGTGTATATCTTCTTCCTGTGTAAATGGCATCTGCATTATTTTTTTTTTTACAACATTAAATCATTGCACAGGATTATGCAGCTTTACATTAAGCAGTTTCAGGAAAAGGTATGTGTCTTTCTGAGTGCCTCTGGTGTTTCAGCGGAAATCTGGATCTCCTAGATGTTTGTGTTATCAAAGGGAGTTAGATCCTTAACCTCTATAGGAACCTTTGAAAACCCTATTAAGTGCCTGTCTGTGCTTAAACAATTCTGAAAGGCTGATCCTTACGCTCTCTCCACTTCATTTGCATTTTTCTGTGGTGACATAAAGAAATACCTAGGCTAATATTGTTCTGTTTTTTCTTAGTTAGCTGTCGTCTTGACTTCCTTGAAATTGCCCACAGAGAAATATTTGCTGATTAGTGGAAATAAACCTGGTACCTATCCCCCTGTATTTTATAAATGAAATAAAATTAAGTAGTTGTGCAGTTTGAAAATACTTATGACAATACTTGAAATATTTTTTTCCTACTCTTAGACAGACAGATAAGAAGCAATAGTATAAGTGAAACATGGCAAGTGAGTATCACGTAGCTTGCTTTTAAAAAAGAGGAGTAGCAAATCCTGGGGGTTTTGCCATCCCAGATGGTGAGATTTAAAAGGTGGTACTCTGATTTCCTGGGGCATGAAAACTTGAGTCATGGTGCATGTGAAGTGAAGCTCGTTTGAAAGGCAGAGCAGGAAAACAGGGCGTGAGAGAAGGTAATACAAAATTAGGAAATGCTGGTTGTGGTCATACTTTTGTCAGTTGTCGGTCCGTAGCTGATGCAGCTCTTCTGCAAGCACTAAGTAAGCAGTGCTAGTAAGCTGTTAACATTCAGGATAGGTAGGAGGAAAGGAGCATATGTGTCTTTACTGGTAAGGGCAGTTGCTGGAGTAATGTTTCTACTATAATGTAACTTTACCGCCTATGTTTTAAAAAGAGGGGATAGGAAAAGTACCTTGAGTTATATCCTGATTAGTCATATACAAAGGAACAAATGCTGAGGAAAGTTTTCACTCAGCTATAATGCTGACTCATGGTGGGTGGTATGGTATGTTATGATTTCTTAGCTGGAGGCTCAGCTGGAGATTAGTGCTACAGAGAGACACCCAGGGAACGACTGCAGAGGAAAACAGTGGCCCAATTAGTCTTGGGCTTCCCGGCAATTTGTACTGGATGCTGATGTTGGAAACATTTTATTTTTTTAGGGAACTTTTGTCTTCTTGAAAAGCTGAAAATCTTTTTGCTGGGTGGATTTTAGCTCTTCTGATGAAAAATTGCAGTTTTCTATGGAAGGCACAGCCTCTTTTAGGAGGGAACTGTTCTGATGGACATACAGATGGCTTTACATGCAAAAATTTCCTACGAGCTCCACACATTCAAAAGAAACTGTTTCTGAATGAGCTTCTCGAGTGACAGTGAAGCTATTCCAGTAAGTCCCAGGCAGGCAGAATGTCCCAGGATTGGCGTATGGCTATGTTCATTGCAAGCTGTCCAACTTCAAGCTACTTTTAAGACAAGTAATTTTCATTCCAAGACTCTTTGCATTCTGCAAGAGCAGCCACAAACCACCTTGTTTTCAGTAATAAATTTACTGTTATCTATAATAACTCCTGTAAAATGAGGCATTGCATTGAGCTATGTGATTTAGCAGCTATGATTGCTGGGACCTGTAGTAAACAAAGTGCTGGTGCTTTTTTGCAAACAATGAAACTGATTCATAGCGACCTTATGTGAGTTCCAGCATGCTCTACTGATGATGATTTGAAGGTAGTTTGTGCGCTTTCGCTCTCACTCAAATTTAAATGCTTCTCAAATTTCCTGCAGAATTACTTTTTACATTTGAGTACTGATAAAGACATAGCTCTTCAATCACAGAATGGTTAGAGCTGGAAGGGATCTTAAAGTTCCAGCTGCTGCCATGGGCAGGGACACCTCCCACTAGACCAGGTTGCTCAAAGCCCCATCCAACCTGGTCTTGAAGACCTTCAGGGATGGAGCATCCACAATTTCTCTGGGCAACCTGTTCCAGTGCCTCATCACCTCACAGTAAAGAATTTCTTCCTGATATCTAGTCTAAATCTTCCCTCTTTCAGTTTAAAGCCAGTACCCCTCATCCTGTCACTCCACTCCCTGATAAAGAGTCCCTCCCCAACTTTCCTGTAGGCCTCATTTAAGTATTGGAAGGCTGCTGTAAGGTCTGCCCGGAGCCTTCTCTTCTCCAGGCTGAACAACCCCAACTCTCTCAGCCTGTCCTCAGAGGAGAGGTGCTCCAACCCTTTGATCATCTTCGTGGCCTCCTCTGGACTTTAAAACTTACAGGGGCTGAGTAGTTGGAATGGCAGCTGAACCTCCCTTCAGCAGATAAAGAGGAAGGTGAACTCCAGTGGATGTGAAAGTAATGTAAGTAAGATACTAGCAAGCAATACACAGCAGGAAAATCTCTCGGATTGGTCTGGCTGCCTGGGGAAGTATTGGTGTATACATGATGAAAGATGTGAAGATCTTAAAAGATTAGGATCTGTAGGAAAAGAAGGTTGAAAGGTGAGGGGCAGGGAAGAAACTAGTCCATCAGGGAAGCCTGACTGCTGTAATCACGGCTATTTTCTCCTTATGCTCTTTCCTTGAGCATAAATTTCACTGAAAGCAGATGTATTTTTTTCTCCTGAAACTGCTAGGGTCACAGCTAAAGTGCTCTTCCAGTCATGGTTATTACTCAGGATGTGCTATCTGTACTGGGCTCCAATCCCAGTCCGTACTGACGACAAAGGGCCTTGTGGCAGTCACAGTTATGTTACCATCAACAGAGAGAACAGAGGTCAAATGAATGCCTCGATAAACCCAAAAGGATCTCACAGGGAAGCAGCAAGGGGGATGTCCTGGCATGTTGTGAACCTTGATTTGCTCTATAATTTGCCAGTTCTGCATGAGTTCAGTATTGAGATAGTGCTCACCTTAGAGTGCACAGTTCATCCAGAAGAGGCGAGGAACGTTGGGCGGAGAAGGGGGAGAAGGAACGGGAGCCTGTAGCTGACAGACCCTGTGCAGCTGCAGGTTTTCATATCTTTGTCTCAATCATCTATTTGTGGCATTGGTGATTCCCATGACCTTGGTATTTTGCTGTGAAAGGAAAGTTTTTAAAATTACCATCATTTATTTATAATTATAAATAGTAATAAAAACAGAGACAGTTTCTGGGCTCAGTAAATTCCTCACAGCAGGATTCCCCCTTGACACCGATCTCTGTTCCAGGCTGCCCTCCATTCCCTTTCTGCACTAAACTTTCCCTCCTCCGAACAGTAACCCTGTGTTGATCCCAGTAGCTCAGTTGCACCATAGTGCACCACAGCGTCAGTTCCACTGTCTCTCCTGCCCCAAGGCCTCCTGCACTATTGCTGTGGTCTGATGGGGAAGGTTGTTAAGCAAGAAAAAATCCAGACTATTTAAATTAATCTATAAATTAGTTTCAGATAAATGATACCCAAGTATGCTGTTTCTGCATGTTTCTAAACAAACCGTATATTTTCTCAGAGATTTTAAAGCAAGCTTGGTAGGCTGAGTATGGCAAAAATCAGTGGAATCAGCAAATACTGACCTGTATGATAGAACAGAATATTAACTTTAGTAATTGTGGCCTGGGTTGGGTGATCTAGATCAGGGAAGAAAATAAATTTAATTTGCCTCTTAAAGTGATCTGATATTTCTTAACATCTGATATCCAGGAATAAATGTCATGTCATGAAACTACAAAATTACGACCAGGAAAATAGCATGGAAATTTTAAAATATAAAAAGTTTTTTTTTTTCTTTTTTTCACTTGGGCCAAAATTTTGTGATATTTTTAAAATGAAAAAAAAATTATTGTGGTATGTGGTAGTATGGATCTAATAACTACCCGTAATAAGGAATCAGATCTCAAATGCCTTGTACCTGAGTTGTTATTTTAAATACTATTCAGTCAGTACACGTGTTTGAACTACAGTGATTCACTCCAGAATAGAATCTGGCCAGGTAGTGGTTTGGGGTTTTTGGCTGAGTTTTGTTACTAGTGTGAAAGTTAAATAGTTACATTGACTCAGACAAGACATCATATAAGCCTTTTTTGCCTTCCCCTGGTCCCCAAATTTCTTAAGATGTGTTAGTCTGGACTTTCTGGAAGTGACTGAAATGTCTCTTTTTGTTATTAATCTGGATTTATATAGAACTAGATTCTTCAAATTCAAGTAACTCATTTCTACCTTATAGAGAGAGTAGACCTGGGATTCTTACATCATTGTCATGAGCGGCCTTTCCAATGAAAGTCTACCAGTAATCAGAGCAAGTTTGCCCAAAAATAGAAGGGGAGGGGGGGACTCTACTCCCTGAAATGAATGTATCTTGAGTTTTACCAGATTTGGTTTTTAATATTTGTTCTTTAACTCGAACACCGTCAATATTAATTGAAATTAAGATCCTTTTAAACATCAGGCAGCTCTGTCAGGCAGCACAAGCTGTAGATAGATTTTGGCCTCAAGCACATCATCAAGTTGCCAGTCATCAGCTGAGCTGTAGCAACTGATCACACATGTTTTCTTAGACAAATGCTTACAATTAATATGAACGGGAACTGCATGTACAGCTTCCCTAGTGAGATTTAGACTTTTTGTCCAATTTGAAAATATTTTTTATTTTGTTCGTTTTACTCCAGAGACATCTGTTTGCTTTTATTCCAATGGAAATTAAAGAGCTAACCTCGGTCAAAGGTTAAATTTGTTATTAGTGTTACATTATATTTTCAGAAATTTAATCAAGCCCAAGTTCACTCAAGAAACTCAGCTCCTCTTATTAGCTTAGCTTCCTTTTACTTTAAGTTCTTTATTGACAAGTTGTGTTGCATTTTAGTGGGCAGAATTAAAATTAACCTCCTATTCACCTGAATCCAAGACAATACTGAAGCTAACGCAAAACAACCTCATGCAGTTTTAGAACTGGTTTTGGGAACATAAATTTCTAAGCCGTTTCATTTGTTGCCCCTGAATATCTGTCAGCGATAGAAGCTCATGTTTATATGTTAAGGTCCCTCCTGAAGAACAGGGAAATGGTGGATTGAATTGATTTTAATTCTCCTGAAATGCCATTTTTTTAAATTGCCAGCATCTGGATGTCTCTGGAATTGTCACTGGTAGAAAAAGAAGTTCTTTCTATGGCTGCACAGGAGGAGTGATTTGGACAGGAGACTGAACTGAATTAATTTTTTAAGTATTGTACTTCCAGCGCCTTTCAGAAAGTCCATTAAATTGTCTGGGCATGTAGATGGGCTGAGCATTAAACCAGCTTTCATGGAATAATAAATACTGGTTTTTGAAATTAAGGAAGTCAGTCAGTCAATGGAGCCTATGAATGGAAGAAGGGGAAGTCACTCTGTATAGCTGTGTAAACATAGATCCTGCTGTATATAACTCAAAATAAGACTTTGCAGCTTAACGTGCACTTCTGAATTCTTACATCATACATCTTCAGTGTTTCCTCTATAAAAGGGTCAGAAACTTGTGTTAGAGCTGTTTGCTTTGAAGTAAGTTATTCAGTACTGCATCCATCTAATCCAAAGCTTTTCCATCAACACTAGACTGAAAGTTTCCTGTTCTTTGGTTTTCTGTGGTGTACCTTCTTACTCACTGTAACCTCTTGACTGCCAGGTCATACATGACTTGTAAGTTCAGACTTGTGTTTGATTATAATATGAGCTCCTAAACCCCTAAATTTGGTTACTAATTCCATTGGGAAAGACTGAAATATGAGTTTGAGAACAAAATGTTATCTATTAAAAAGCCTGTTTTACTAATATGTAAAAAATGTCCAGTTCCATCTGAAACCAGCTTTTTTTGTCTTAGGATATAACATTCTGGTGACATCAGAGACACACTTACTATATTATTTTTGGCCCATTCACAATGGCTTTAGTTGTCTGTCTTGTCTCAGCCAAAATTGTGTCACAAGGGGTCAAAAAGGAGGATATAGTAGCCACACTAAGATCATTTTTGCTTAATATGTTGGGTGTGCTCACTTAAACCCTAGGGCTTAGCATCTAAAGAACATTTGATTAGCTTGGATCAAGTACAAGTGCTTCTATACTGGAAACTAATCCTGATAGATTTTACAGGATGTTTCAAGTTGCTAAAACAAAACTTTGGACGACGACGAGTAAGAGGGAAGGAGGACCCTGCTGGGCTTGCCTCTGGAAGAAATGTCAGATGCATAACGACTCATTTACTTTAAGGAGGATGAGTGAGAGGGCGTTGGGACACTGAGTAAGGCTGACAGACCCTTGATGGCTGGGGAGATGGGAGTTACACACCATTTCCATTATGTTAATGTGGACTTAAAAACACAAATGTCAATCTTTGTAACTCTCTCTGCTCCACATAGTCTTCTAGCACCTAAATAGAAATAACAGCCTAACCATTGTGTTCCACCTCCCCAGACTGTGCAGCGCTGCTTTTAGTCATGTCTTTTAAGGTCAGTCCACACCACTGGACAGAAGTGAACATTATGGGCACATATTCTTCATGCAAAATGATGTGAAATCTTGGCAGAGGCTGTAAAAACCTTCCTCTGTCTCCTACTGAGAGTTCCTTGAGACAGGGAGTGATTGCTGCAGGGGAGATGTTAGAGAAAATGTGATAGACAAGGGAGAATCTTTAGGTTTGTGAGAGGGGAAGGACAACTGGCTGAAGTAGATGGTGTGAGAAAGAGACGTGTAGGCCAGGAGCTTGCTGCTGAGATGCCTCTTGACCTGTATTTTCTCCACATGGTTCTTTTTTGTCAACCTGCATATGCTTCTCTACCTCTGAGGAGCTGAGAAGGCAGAAAAATGCAGCTGTGCACCTGAAACTCCATGCTGCTTGCTGGAAAAGCAGTGGGTGGCAAAGATATTCTTTCTGTCTTCAAATATGATCAGTGATGATGTAATGATATAAACAACCTATTGAGGCATCATTCTCTCATAATTATGTGTTGTTTATAGCTAAGAGGAACCCAAACTTTTCTGTTCATGCATGGATTATAAGAGGAAAAGAGAGTTTCCTTCTTTTTCAATCCCCAGTGTCTTTACCAATTCTGAATGAACTAGTCATTTTAGAGAACTGATTAAATGGACAAGAATTAAGACAGAGAAAACTATAAAATAGTTTTATTCTTGCTATGAGAAGTTCGTTATCAATTCAGTAAGTTTTGGTTTCAGTGACATTGATCTACTCAGTCCTTTAACTTTCTATATGATTTTGACAGTAAATATGTGTCCCTTAATACTATTTTAAAAATGTAATTTAAAATATTTTAATAGTTTTTAGGTTTAGACTTTAGCATGGATTTGTCATTATTGGATAAATATTTCCTTTTAAGCACAAAAAATATCTCACTGACATTTAAAATGGCTGAATTTATCTTATTTTTTTAAATGGCTTTCGAGTCCTAAAGGGCAGAATACAAACTGGACTTTGTGTTGATATAGGCCACTTCATCATACTGGGGAGTCAGAGCTAAATGCACAGGCTTTTCTGACCAGTGAGTATGTCTAATGTAGCAGCCTGCAGTGATTCTGATGTTGGTGCAATGCTCCTCTGAATCTGCTGCAGCATTCACAGCTGTTGTCATAAGCCTCGAGTGTCTTCCAATCTGTGTGTACTTCAGTGTGAGAATGGAAGCCTGGGATGTTGTGGATTGACCTCTTAAAGCAGAAATTCAGATCTTGTTTCTAACAGTTTTTGGAGCACCTGAGCAAGTAGGGAGGTTTTAGAAAAATTTGAGAAATGTGTTCTTTTCTGCTTAGCTTTTGTTATCAGAAAGTGGTGGTTTCAACACCATTTCAGTAATTTCGTGAGCTCTTGTGTTACTGATGCTCTGTTTGCCAAATGGTCAGGTTTAGGTGCCATTTTATTTGTGATAATTCACCATTAAAAATAACTTGGCTCATGGTTTCGAGGCAGTGAACCAAATGCTTCTTCAGAGACTTTTCTGCAAAGGTCTTTCTACTCCTGCTCTTTCTGTACTGATGTCTCAGCTGAACAGATAGAAGAAACAGGATTTTTAAAAATTATTTCTATTTCTGTTCATCCTAGATCTGAAAAGAACAAAAATCTATCATCAGATCTCTCATTTGTGAAATGGGAGTTAATGAAACTGAAATCCTGTGTGAAAGATTATGTTCACATTGTAGGCTTGGAAAAACCCTTAGCAGTCTCTTTGCCTGAAAACACTGATATGATTTCTGTTGTCTTTCTGCATTGGAACAGTTATGTCTAAGACCTTATACTGAATTCATTCAGGTTGGTTGCAGGTCTTGCGCTGATGTCAGTTGAAGTCAGGCCATAGTGAAATTAACATCATAGACAATGTCTCTATAAATAAAGGCCAAGGAAACAGGAAAAGTGGCCTAAATTTCTAGATCTTTGACTTACGTCAAGAAGAAATAAAACAACAGGGACAGAGTTCTCTTCACAGAGAAATAGACAGGAAGCACAAAGTGTGAAATAAGTCAATTATGTATTTTCACTGCTGTTTGTTGGAAAGCAGTGAAACCTTTTTCCTGCCTCCTGCTACCATGAGGAAGGAAGGGCTGAACTAAAAATCATTTGAGTTTTAACTTCTAGCTTTTCTACTAACCTTCTATGTGAACCTGAACAAGTGACTGATCATTTTTTTAGCCTTACTTGTTCTCATTTGCAAAATGAGGATAGGAAGTCTTTTTTCGTTAGCCTTAAATATGGGATTTTTCTTATCTAGCACTAATCATCACTAAACCCCTAAAAAACCTGAAGAAGTTAACCTTTTTGTCAAAGTTAAACTTTTCCTGGAGAGCAAAGAGAGATGAACACCTACTGAGCCATCCCACCCCATGGATGGGATGAGTTGTCATTTGAATGTGCCCATCTGCTTTGACTGTGCTAGGAGACTTTATGACCAGTTCTTAGTCAGTGCCTCATTTTTGCATAGGGGACTGTAAACATGGTCTCTCTCTGTTCAACACCTAGCATGGCTGGATTCCAACTCTATTAGTTTTTATTTGTACTATGAAATATGAACTGGAAGCAATGATATGAGCAAAGAGTAAAGGCTCTTCTCAGTGGTGCCTGGTGACAGGACAAGGGGAAACGGACACAAGGTAGAACACAGGAAGTTCTGTCTCAGCATGAGGAAAAGCTTCTTTACTTTGAGGGTGGCAGAGCACTGGAAGAGGCTGCCCAGAGATGTTGTGGAGTCTCTTTCTCTGAAGATACTCAAAACCTGCCTGGATGTGTTCCTGTCCAGCCTGCTCTAGGTGAACCTACTTTGGAAAGGGGATTGGACTAGATGATCTCTGAAGGTCCCTTACAACCCCTACAATTCTGTGATATCATGAGAGGGATAGAAGACCCTATCTGAGTAGCTCCTAAGATACTTATGAGTTCCTGGGATCAGTAACACAGGATCACTTGTATCACCCTCATGAGAAAATGAATTCAGATGTTCACCCATAGGATTTGCAGACGCCTGGACAAAAGAAAGTTAATAAAAATACATTGCTGGTAACAGACTTGTTCTCAAAACATTTTTTTAGGCCAGTTTTACCCAGTGTCATTCTGCAGGTAATTTGCACCTCTGTGTGCATGCATGCTGTGACGTATTTCCACTAAGCCCAGACCCATTTCCATCTCTGTACAGAAATCATGTCAAACACATGGTTTGGCACAAGTCAAACTGAAAGCATGAAGTGGGTTACCAACTGGCATTCATACCTTGTAGGTTTATTCAACTGGAGATGAATAGACTTGCTGTTTTCAGAAGACTGCTTTTCTGAAGAGACCACTTGTATGGAAGTTGTACTGAAAGCGAAAAAAGGTTTAAGCCCTTAGCCTTGCTTGAAATAATAGGAATTAGACCTAGAGTCACCAGCAGCAGCTTTATTGACCAGGGATCCTGGGTGACATGGTGGGCCTGCAGAAGTCCAAATACCCTGTTTTTAGTGGCCCAGGATTTCACCCACCTCAAACTGCATAACTCATATTGAATGAGCTTTTGTTGTCCTGAGAATATTTATGATTGTGAGAACAGAAATCTTAAAAACAAAACTAAACAAAAAACCCCAAAACCCAAGCTGGGATTTTCTTCTGTGTGTATGTGTATTATTTCTGGCTACCATGGCATTTTTCCTATGAAATTTGGCTTTGTTCAGTTGATAGTATCACTTTGGTCAAACCAACTACATTTCCAGACCTGTGCTGCGCAGACCATTTCTGAGGTGAGCAGAGGGTTTTTTAACAAATAACCTCATTAAGCTGTTATGCTTTTTGCTCAGCAAGAAAATGTTCAGTGGGGCAGTGTCACAGTTCTCTGGGCTCTTAAAACGAAGTGGAATTTGCCCACCTTTTTGTGAGGTGCTTTTTTCCTCTTGTCACATGCCCTGTGCTGTTTACAACACATGAGTTACAGATGGTAATATTAATTTAAAACCCAAAATGTAATAAATTCAGCAGATTAGTATTTGGCTGGGATTGAGTGCTGAGATTGTTCAGTTGACTATTATGGAAAACACATCAGCGAGCCTCATCCCTGACCAGAGAGCAGTGGTTCCATCCCCTTACAAACAAAGCCTTTGTTATGTCTTCCTTGCGCTGTGACTCTAGTCTCTACTGTGCATTTGTTTCCAAAGCAAAACAAAGAATTCATAATCCTTGGCAGTTTGAATATTTCAACTTGGATTTTCCTGTTATACAATTTACCTACTAGCTGATTAAATGTAAGAGATGACCTCACTGCTGAGGAACAGTAAGTTTTCAGATGCCTTCAGCCCTATTTGTTTCTAGTGCAGCTTTAACCAAGAGTGAACTGTAAAGCAGAGTCTAAGGATCGGGGTGCTGGTGCTGCTACCCCACACTATAAGTTATAGAAGGACTCAAGCCGGCTCATTTGGATATAGTTTTCAGTAGATTCCAGAGTCTGGCACTTTGGTTAAAGTTTGGGTTATACCATTGTTACACATACAAGGGTTTCTTTTTAAATTGTGGATTTGGAAAAATTTTCTAGTTATTTTTATTTGGAGTTTCCAAACATAAATAGGATAATATATGTCCTCACAACTATCTATTACTAGATACATTATAGTCTGTATTATTTAACTGCATTTTACAAACATGAACATACACAAATGTGTTATTTATATTCACTGTGATAAAACTGTAGAGGGGTATGGATAATCAGTGTAGATCATACAGCTTTTGACTGTTCAACCTGTATTCTACCTAGTGCTCTCATCTTGTTTATTTATAACATGTCTAGACTTCTATCAGATTCAATGAAAAAAATCATAATGGCAACAAGGACTTAATTTTTTCTCCAAATGTGCACTAAACTGACACTGGCTTCTGGCTTGGAGTGCAGGATGAATGTTTTCCTACAGACATTCTGGAAGTCCTGTCATGTTTTAGGGTATGTACTAGGGACAGATTTGAGCTTTACAGTATAACCCTCATGAAACTTAATTTTCCAGCGAGTCATGTGGTATCACTTCCTTATTACTTTGGCCATTCTGTTTAGACAGGTTTTAAGTGTTTCATTTTTTTATTCCCAGGTATTGAAAACAAGATCCAAAGAAGCCTAGAAGAGGAAAGGAGGAGAATAACATGTAATGTAAAATAACATGTAAAAGGCTATAAGGTACTGAGCTACTCTCTTTTTTTTTTTTTTTTTCCATTTTCCTTGTCCTTTATCAGTGTAAACTGCATGCTCTGTTAACCGTTGGTCATGATGGGCTCTTCAAAAAAGGAACTATTAATTTAGAAAATGGATATACTGCCCAAGTAAAGACTGCATCAGTATTAGTCCTGAAAAATGAGCAAGGAAAGACTCTTACTTTTTGGATGACTATTTGTAGGATTAACATATAACGTTGAAAGTTGAAAGAGAGAAAGGAAGTGAAAATGGAAAGAATGACACTTCTGTACAGGCTTCCCTGCCAACAATTTGGTTTCTCTGAGAGTGCATTTTTTGACATTTAGTAACAATTATTTGATTTATTTTAGTATTTGAGGATGTTGAGGCCATGACCAAGACTGAGGATTTGTTATGCATTACACCCTGCACAAGTAGGGACAGCTCTGCTCATAGGACTTGCAAAGTGTAGGAACAAAAATAAAGATGCACAAAGGTGCTATTTGTTTTCATGGGGTGATGGAAAAGTTCAAACAGCAGGTCACTGGAACAGCCAAGAGTAAAGCCCAAGTGTGCTAACTCCTGGTCTTGTGTCCTGCTTAGTAAACTTTTCCTCCTTTAGCAGGAAAATGGCAGCCAAAATGCTGTAATAGTCTGGGATAGGATCAGGGGTGGGAAAGATGTAGAGAAAAATGTATGTTCAGCTTTTTATGAAGCTACCATAATCATGACTTGTCACTAGCAGCGACAAAGCTACCTGTGCAGTTTTTGTTATTTTTGTTAGTGCGTCTTGACTTCTCATACTCCCTCTATTTTGGCCTTATGCAGAGTCACTTTCTCTCTGCATAGTGACTATACAGTCTGGTACTTCATTTGATTGTTTTATAATGTTACAGTGATAAATAGTGTATATGCCCAATAGCAATATATGAATTAGGCATCTTTAAGTGGTAAAGTAACGGAAATTTAAAACCTGGCAAATCATCTTTTCAGGAAGAGTTGGACAAATGTTCTGTCGATTCTCCTGAAGCCTTTACATGTTGGCACATGTACAGTGGTTGCCATCATCTTTTACTAGAACTTTTTTTCCATTTCTGGTAGTAAACAATACCATGATGTCTGCTGCATTCATTGTGTTCACTGTAGGAAATGGATAAAGCATACTATGCATATGGTAATAAAGCTAAGTGCCTGCCAGCTCCAAAGATGTATTTGATAAGTACAGTATGGGTAAGAATTAACATGCTTGGGGTACAGTAGAAGTGTTGGGCTTGGAGTTATTCTCCTGAACAGTGGGTTCATTTAACTTTTACCATTTAGCACTGAGACCTAGATTTATGTGCTTATAGTCATTTCTATGTCAATATGTCAGTACTTAATGCAGATCATTTCCCTCTGAAGTAGACAGAAATAATCAGATTTCCTCTTTACTGATGGGTGAACTGGAGCTGCTGAAAGACTTCATGATTTGTTCAAACAGGCAGCTAAGACGAAAATAAGGATTCCCAATTCCCAGTTTGTTGTTCTAGTGATTGGTGGAGTCTGCTTCCATTCCCAAGAAGTAATGTCTCTCCTAAACCCATTAAGAACACTCCTTCCTATTCTATATTCCAAACTAGAAGAAACTGTACTGATCTGACCCCAGTTGTGAAGCTATAAATTTCATTTACAAGGTTGCTTATATGGGAGGAGAAGTAGTGTCAAAATACAAGAATCTATGCAAGGAGAAAACAGAAGAGGCATAGATAACATAACCCCTATAAAATGTGTCCACATGTGATTTGTGTGGAAACAGTTGTTCTGAGATCAGAAGGAAATCTGTTGCTTTTGGCAAAACTGGTAATTTTACAGCTCAGTAGTTATTAGGGTCTTTCTGAGCTATCAGCTTAAAGACTTCCTGTTTTGTAGCTTTCAGTCCTGTCAAGATGTATAGCTTTAGTGTGATTCAGTTCTGTTGTTATAATGATATAAAGATTTACAATGAACTGGTAAAAGATTAAAAGACAGTATGACAGTAAACATAAAGATGAACATAGCCTGGAATGGAAAGCAGAAGAGTACACAAGAAAATTTGGGGCTGGATGTTGATTTAGCAGTATTCTAAGGACTCTGTGTTTTCTATAACTCCATCATTCCAGTGAGCATATCCTCACTATAACACTCATTAGCACTAAACCCCCTTTCTTCCTCTGTCACTAGCTGTTATAGTGCAGTGTGGGCTAAAACTTGCAGAAGAAGATGAAAATTACAAAATTAAATTTATCAGATTTGAAAAATACTAACAACGTCATTACAGAAGTAAATAGAGCATATGATATCTGAAGTTCTTCTGTGCTAGGTGCTGACACAGTTAAGTATGCACACAGAGGTGGGAGATACTCTAAGTGATGCTAATCATAATAGGGCACACCATCTCTGTTTTAAGTTGTGGACTCACAGGGCTCATTTTGAAGCTAATAAAGACAATTATAGCCGCATTCTTGTGGAACTGTGGAAAGAGAGCTGAAAAACAAACTATTGTTTGGCAAAAGCATCTGCCGATTCAAGGTCTTCCAAAGGCAGTAAAGGGCCTGACCATCAGTGGGAAACACTAGAAAATCTTCCTTTTCAAAAAACTTGTGAAAGTAATACCATACTGGCAGTATCTTGTCTCAAGACTCTCCAACCCTGCCAAAACCCAATCTACCTCATACTAAATAACAACAAAAAGCCATGAAATCAATTGATCTTAAAATCACAAATCAGTGCACTTGGAAAGAATTATCTCAAAGCAGAGTTCTTAGCTCCCAAAGACATGGTGGATAGAAACCAATCTTTTATGGACACTGTGTGTGCTCTCTCCATTTTGGTCAATTTTATGCATCAGGGTGCTCAGGCGCTACCAAAATGTGGTACCATAAAAGACAGAGATCAAGTAAACAGCATTAAAAAGCACCGTAGAACCAGGTATTTTACCAGCAGTTCTTGAAGTGTCAGACAGCACTTTGTCTACAGGTTCAGCTTTCTTTCCTGAGTAATGTAGCATGCATCTCAAGGAAATAGATCGAAGCATGAATAGAGTTCTCATCTGAGATTTATCCACACTCTAAAGAAAATATTAGCAAGCTAGAGAGAGCACGGCAAATTCCCATCGATCTGCAAGGCAAACCAGGAGGGACATGTCACTGTCACACTTGTACAAGCTGTGGGTTAGAACTAATAGAAGTATTAAAACATGAGATTGTTTCTGGTGAAATGCACACAGAACAGAACACTCAAAGAAAGAAAACTGGAAGAGATCTGCCTTTCCGTACAGTATCACACTTTATAA
The DNA here is from genome assembly GCA_028565335.1 of Limnodromus scolopaceus. Classification (NCBI taxonomy): domain Eukaryota; kingdom Metazoa; phylum Chordata; class Aves; order Charadriiformes; family Scolopacidae; genus Limnodromus; species Limnodromus scolopaceus. The sequence continues at coordinate 1,641,021 of JAOXNO010000024.1, forward strand.
TTAAGTTGTGATGCAGCACAATTCTAGTGCTGACCTTAGCAGCATGTGGGCAACTGTTTTCCCTAAGCCACAAGTAATGACTAGAGTAGTTGATCTAAATTCATGATTTACTGTTCCTTGTTAGGCTAGAGCTTCAGAACTGCCTGGCAATGTTTTTGGTAAAAGAGGCAGGCTCCAAAAGTAAGACTTCTAATGCTTCTAAGTGACAAGAGTTATGCTGTTTTACCTGTCTGTAGAAAGAGAAAAAATGCCAAACAACTGATAACTCCTGCTTTTCTAGGCTTCCTCTTCTTAGCTAGGGCATATAAGGAGGGAAACCTTGGTTCTGATGAAATTAGTGGGAATTTTGCTTTTGTCTTCCAAGGGGCAAAGATTTTACCCAGACCTCAACAGCAGGCAAGCCTGAAAGAGACGGTCAAGTGCTTCTTGTTCAACTGTATAGGCAAACACTGGGCTGAGCAGGGTAATCTGGGCATACTTCAATGTTTCTTCTCCTGCCACTGGAAAGAAAAGGGAGCTTCAGGCTATTTTGGAAAGCGGAGTTCTGACTCAAGTGTCAGAAATAAAAAATAAACAAGCGTGAATGGATGAATGAATTGAATGAAATGATGGACTAGCTCATAAACTTACAGTTACTCACCTGGTCTCCACAGTATAAAGTCACCTTCCTTCTTTCAATGGCAGGTTTTGTTGTCACATGTAGTTAATAGTCTAATTAAATAAACATAGATTTGACATGAAATTTATGCTGGCCTCTCTCTTGCATTCATGGAATAAGTGGAGAGATACCTGTCTGACCTGGCCGTAAGACACATGGGACCAATCAGTCAAAGAGTTTGCTTTACAGAATAGTTGTTTAGATAGCAATTCACAAGATTTACAGAGGAGATAAATTAGACTGTACTCCAAACCACACCATCTCCCTTGCTTGTCTTAAGGTCAAAGGGGAAAAAAACATTTACTAACGGATAGAGGACTGGGTGGGAGCTGAGCTCTCACTTCTACTCTGCCACAGAAGTACTTGTATGTATAGCTGTTTTAGGCTGCATTTATATCTGGTAATTAGAGACTTCTGACTGTGCTGCTGAATTTGATGCACGCATGGGTACTCAAAAAGGTGCTGATTTAATAACTCTTGAACTCTGCACAGGTTCTTCAAGGGATGTTGAAGTAGATTTGGAAAAAAACCTTTTATTTCTGTTGGTTTTGGGAGAAGAGAGATTTGGTGGCAGCAAACGTTTTGTAATAGACTGGAATTTTTGTATTGTGTTTAAAAAAAATGAAAAATCTCTGTTTTGAACTGTTATTAATTGTCACTGTGCAATTGAAAGGTCAAACCTGATGTTCTTGCTCAAGCAAAACCTTTCTGAAAGCCAATGGAGTTTTGCCTGAGAAAATACTGGATAGAAGCATGCACAAATGTCAGCATTGGGACTGGATTTGAACTGTATTCAGGCGCTAGTTAAGTGAGTTCCAGAATAAGCTGTAAATGTAGAAAGAATGCTGTCTTTAAAGGGTACTTCTACATAAGAAATACGGGGTGATATCCTCAATTTACAAACTCTGAGGAAGGAGAACAAGTGGCTGTAATTCATGGCTCTATTCCCTTGGTCCTAGAGGTGCCAGTAGTCAGAGTGTTATTAAATAAGTCTAAGGTCAGTCTAAATGCTGCTCCAAAAAGTGCCAGCTGGCTGTCCACATCCTGACCCCATTCTCCACTCCTGAGCAGGTGGTAGAAGGCTAACTTAAAATTTAGGCCTGTTTGCAATGCCTTTACATCCATTCTTCCTGCATGTGCATGAAGCTGCAAGAGTATTTACAGCGTGATTAACAATATATGATGCAGCAACCAGGAAGGTGCTGGAAGAAGCAGGATTTTGTTTATTTAGCAGCTGCGTATGCAGCTCTACTGCTTGTCTCTTTTCATCCTGAACTTACGGTCCCAGACCAAAACATGTGCCTCCTGCTGTCTGATCTCTTCTCCTGTGATTCTTATTCCGTAATATTCACAAGACCATTTTATGTGTGACTACTTAAGCACTGGCTCACACATTTCTTATTTCTTTGTAAAGTTCCTAACTTGACCTTTGCAGATCTAGTCTAAGTAACCAATCATGGGACAGAAAAAGTAATGACTCATTTTTGTAAACAACTTACACAATGCAGTGTACTAAATTGAATAACGAAATGTTAACAGCAAACTTCTCGTAAGTTATTTTGGGAAGGAAATGGCAAAGAAGTTCACAAGTCCTTTCAAATAAATCTGAGAATATCTCAAGATACCCACAAATAAAAGAAAAGAGTTGAAGGTTTTCCAAGAAATTTATTTTACTGCTCGGCTCTATTCCTGTCCAAAAGGTTGGGAAAATGAACAGTCACTTCTTGCTTTCACAATTTTAATTTCTAAACAGGATGGGTTATAGAGTATTAAGTAGATTGTGGTTATTCCTGCATTGAGCGATGTCTCCTGCAAATAGGATCAAATGTTTGCAAGTCTCAATATCATTCTGATATCTATGAATGAGACATTCATGCTGACTATTCGTAGTGGTCTTTAATCTACTTCAGCTATGTTGGAAGGCATGATGGATGGAGGTGAAGGCATATGGAGGGGTTCTTGACTCTTAAAATAATAGTAAAGATAATATTAAAGGCTGGAAAGGCTAAACCAAATATCAGCTATCCTTGTGGTAAAGCATGACATAGTCTCTGTATAGAGGCTATTCCCATATACTGCCTATTCAAAGGGCAAGATAAACTAGAGTAAATAAGTAACAGTCCTTTGCCTCAAAAGATGAAAGAATTTCAGTTCTTCTAAATGAAGTGAAGTACACAGCGTGCAATTTTGTAAGGGTCCAAAGATTGTAATCATGGAGTTCTCTACTCTGACAGATGAAGGTATAAAAAGAGCCAACAAATAGAAGGGAGGTCCAATCAAAGTAGAAGTAAGGCTGCATTTTTAACAATGAGGTTATTTAACAAGTCTGGAAAAATTTATCCAGGAACATAGTGGATCTCCATCACTGGAAGTCTTTAAATCAAGGATGGATGTCTCTCTGATGACTGTGCTTGTTGCTGTAGCAGGAGTTATAGGCTTTGAAATTCCATGGCTTGTGTCATCCAGGAAGCAGAGTAGATGATTGTTTTTGGTCTCTAGTGGCCTTCCAGTCCTCACAAAGCATTCAGCTGGATTGCTACTTGCAGCATGTGTGGAAGAGGAAAAGTAACATTTCTCATATCTGGACAATAGATGACAAGTAGTTTCCACTGGAGTTACAGATGAGGTTTCCTTTAATTTTCCAAGCAGTGCATTAATTTTTCAGGGAATAGGGAAACTGCCAAAGGACCTTTTGATTATTTTAAATTTCATTATAGCAGCCTTTCCACTCCCACTTGTCCTCCCTTCCAAACTCAGTGCAGAGGTAAACAATGCATAGTAGTGGTGTACTGGTCCAAATATGAAAACACTGGCACTGATAACTGTGTTTGCATTGGGCATCTTTTAGATGACATTAATAAAAAGTTGACTGAATTTCTCTGAGTAGTCTGAAATGAGTTTTGAAAGAAAACAGTTTTCAGCAATTTGAAAAAAAAAATATATACTTCATTTGCAAATGGCATATATTGACTGAGGTTGGCCATAATATTTATGAATAACCATAGAAACATAACAAATGGGATCTACGCACTTTTACTTCCAAACTTCGTCGCCAGAATCAGTATATTCATATAACACTCCTAATCTGATACAGCAGGTAATGGCAAATGTTACATACATGAAAGAAGAAACAAACAGAGGCATTCCTTAGTGGTGCTCTTCTGCAAAACACACTTTGAGCAGACCATAGCCAATTAATTAAACCACAGAATATCTGCAAATATTTACTTGAAATCTGTGGTTTGAAAAGGCTTTAGCAGTACATAAAATAGATTTGCTGTACATTTCAACAGACTTACTGGTGAGAGTAAATGACAGAAAAAAAAGAGGAAAAAAATAAAAAGAAAATAAATAGATTGTGTTTCTAAAATCCTACCAAATATGTGATCCACTGAAATTATCAGACTGTTAACTGCTTGTAAATCTGCTTAGACCAGCGTTGTGAAATTATTTTTAGTATGACAGCAGAAACCTTTCTAATGCTACCATTGTGGCACTGTGTCAGCTGAGTAAGAGGCAGCAAGAATGGTGTGAGAGTCAACTGGGCAACCTGAGACTAAGGCATTTTAGCAATACAGAATTTTCTTTCCAAACAGAGAAAGAAGAATACAGATGTCATTGTATTTATAGCCTGTGAACTTCTGAAATCCTAGGGAGAGTACATCTGAGGACAATGCCATAACTTTACATAGTCCAACTAACAGCTATATAATTTTTGAAGAAAAGCACTAACTCTTGCTCAGGTGCTTAATAGAGTGTGTTAGAGTTTTGCTATCCTTATTGTAAGTGGTACATTCCCAGGATAACAGTTTTGCATCCATTATTGCCAATATCAAGATCCTACCCTAGTCATATCTTATGTTTCCATAAACTGTAAACTTGGGTTAAAGTGAAAGAGCTCTAAATAATTGTCTTTCAGTTATTTTTGTTTCCTGTCTGGTTTGAGAGTTTGGTATTGGTAGGGAATAAGATTTTTGTGGTCTCCGAAGCATACTTTCTCCTGTAAGACCTTTTGCATAGTCCATGCATCAGGCTGGGGCATGGTGGCAGCAAGGAGGACTTTCTCCTCTTTGGAAGAGGAAGAAGGCAGAAGAAAATGCTCTCGTGGAGGTGTTCTGGAGATTAGGAGAGATCTACTGCTTTCAGCTGCCTTTTGTGTTTTACATTTCCATTGTGCTATAAATTGTATTAACTTCTCTACTGTTTGCAATGAGTTGTACAGACAGATGCTGGGTACATACTGGGACTTTAGGTGGTGTTTTTTAAGGCACCAATGAAAAAAAAAAAGGTAGACCGCAGAAGTTCAACTGAGCATTTCTGCTGACATCCTTAGCTGTGGAGGAGTTAACCATACTGACACAGACTGTCATCTTCTGGTTTCAGATTTACTCCACTAGGATGAGAGATACGAGTTCACATCCTTCAGACATACTGTTTCAAGCTGTGTACAGACTAGAGAAGATGACAGTACATCAGCTTACATTTTTATGGTTTTGCTTGTAATCGCAGAAAAAGAAGATTGAATTTTTGAGTGTTGATTTCAGTGGGAGCAGAAATGCAGAGGCACTTTTGAAATTCTTGTCTGCAATTTATTTTAAAAATGTTACTTTAGGTTTGTAATACCAGTTCTGTGAAAAATGTCAAAGATAGACAAAAAGTATTAGACCCTGCATTTGTGCAGAAATAGATATGACGATTCTACCTGATTAATTCTGAAGAAAACCAGCATGGCTTTATGCAAATGAAATTTCTCAGAAGTATATGAAGGCCTGAAAAATTAAACTAAGGGAGGTGAAAACTGGCTTTTGAACATCAAACTAAAAAGAACTTCTTACTTAACTTTGTAAATCATAACAATTCCATTTTTCCAAGCTAGTCAAACAAATTGAGCTTTGTCTTCCAGGCCAATGGAAATATATTATACAGTGCTGTTGCAAAGTAAAATGGCTTCAACAACTTAATGGAAAGGGGAAAGGTTCCCAGGCTTTCTGTTCCCAATCCAGTTTAATTTCAAGTCTCACGCTCAGTTTCACTTTCAGAGTGCCCTAAGAGAAAATGTAATTTAGACTAGAGCTGTATTCACAAGTTAATGACACTAACTGTAATCCTTCAAAATGATGGATAATGGAATTTTCCCCCTTTTACAGGAGGAATCACATTTCTCAGTGTCACATAAGGCAAAGAAACAAACATGCAGAAACAGCAACTGTCCCTCAAATCTTTGAAGATACATTTGTGTTTCCAAAGCTGAAGTAATTTTCCTGACAGAAATCATTGTGACCTAAAGTCAGAACTCCTGTATCTGTGCCCTTTGTACTGTGTTGACTTTGTTGAAGATACAATTATATGCATTATAGAAAAAATGGGAATTGTGGGGGAAGCAGAGAGATCATTAAGCAGGCTATGGTTTGTCTCTTGAGGTAAAGGAAAAGCTTAGACACAAAGCCTTGTTTCTGTTGTCTGTCTCATGTTCTGTATATTGTGAACCATCAGCAAATACTTGAACAAGTATGGTTTGGTTTTGACTGATTTTGCAGTATTGTATCTGCTTTTGCTTTATTTTGCATGGGTTGATTTACTCCTGTTGCTTTGCTACACATTCACACCTGTGTTATGCATGTAAGGGGGTTCCTGCTGAAAAGCGATATTCTCAAAACGTTCTTCAAGAACCTTTGAGGTTAGAAATGGATGTTTTTGCCTGAAACGGGTGGTGGAAGGATGATACAGAGCCACACTGATCTCTTCCTCCAGTAGCACAAACACTAGTAGCAAGAAAGGAGGCCTAAGAGGGATCTACTTTTCACAGTCAATACAGGGAAGGTTACTTCACTTAGACTAATCGAACTGCAGAGCCAAACTCTGCATCTTGACGAGGCCAGGGGCAACCTCATCTAGTTGGGGGTGTCCCTGCTGACTGCGGGGAGGCTGGACTAGATGATCTTTAGAGGTCCCTTCCAGCCTGGACCATTCTTTGATTCCATGATCTCTGTAAAACTGTCCATGTCCTCTGCTGGAACTAGATGGGGAAGCTAATTTTGTCACTTTGAGACTACTGGATGGGCACAGTCCTCACACCTCAAGCTCAGCACCATCAAACACAACAAAGGCCAGAAACCCTAAAATCATTGAAAGCAACAGCTAGTAGGACAGTAGCATGTCTCTCCTGGCTAATACAAGCGGCTGGGAACAGCTGGGTGTGCTGCTAAAAGAACTACTCAGTGTCTCCTTCAAAGAAGGTGCACATCAAATTAATGCATAAATATCAGGGTTTAGGCACTCAGGCAGGCAGCACTTAGTCCTGAGGGACTAAGAATCATAAAGTCTTTGCAACACAAGGCATAACTCAGCTTTGACTCAGTGCATGTTGTATTCAGAACTAGCTGTTAGAGTCCTCACCAGGTTATTTCTGTTCCAGGTGACAATTATCCATTTGGCGTTATGGAAGCAGCAAGTACAGAGATGGTTTTGTGTGACTATACAGTGTCTTATGGCCACAGAGTTGAAACCTCTGTGCTTATGTTATTGGACTTCGCAGCAGCTTCATCAGAGTGAAGTACAAGGTATTACTATTATGATATATATGATATGATATAGAGCAGTACTCCCAAGAATCTGGACAAGAATATTAACTGGAATAATATTTGTAGCGTGTCATGCCCTTTAGTGCTGGTGTATCTAGTCTGAGGCATATCCTAGTATACTAAGGTATTGCAGTGTTGGATGGAGGTCTGGTGTTGTCCATTATTTCCCTTATATGTGACTGCAATGATGAGGAGGGGACAGAAGGGGTGAAATAATCAGATTATTTTCCTGCGCAGTAGCAGGCATTGAGTTTTGTTGATGGGGTTTTTTTGTGTTTGTGTTCTCTGCTCTTCTCAAGTGTACCCCTCCAGAAATCTTCCCTTACCACTATGTTTGTTCCCTTTAGACAGGGAATAATACCAAGAAAAAACATAATAAAAGGAAGGCTTTGTTGGTGTTTTGTGGATAATTTTTTTGCAAAGTCTTCTAACATTTGTTTTTGCAAAAAGATATTTACCTTAAAACACAGACAATTGACAAACAAGCTGGAGTAAGTTACTGGATTGTATCAAGACTGTTTGGTAATACATTGACATTTGGTGTCATGACTCCATTAATCAAAAATATTTTGGAGGAAATTCTTCCTGGTTCATTCATCCACAAATAATTTACACTGGAAGCAGTAGGTCTAAACCTCTTTGGCAGACCGAAATTGAGGAGCATGATGAACAGCTAGCCTGGCTCCTGAGTGACCAGACACCCACTGCTTACCAAGGGTTTCATTTTTTTTTCAGGCATGCAGTTAGTCTGTTGTGCCTGGAGGGAGCTCACAGTAGATATTTGTGAATGATAAAATAAAAAGGGACTGAGGGCCCAGGGACTCAACAGAGGATCTTAGGTGAAAGAAAGCGCAGTTGTTAACCTTCTTGTGCCTGATATGTGGTTTGTCAATTAGGCAGCAGAAGCTGAGTTGGTTGTATATTGACCTACAAGCATTAAACAACTGGCTGGGAGCCATATCCTGTAAAGACTGTACTGTCCTTTTGATTTAAAAAGCAGCACTACAGTTGTGGTTCCACTTAGAATTTTTGAAACACTGGCTTTAATAAAAAAAAAAAAAAAGAGAGAGAGAAAGAAAAGTATCTTTTACCAGGTGCACTTTGACTATTTATTTGGAAAAAAATATAAAGAGTTTTGCACAGAAGTATCCATAGTTTTCCAAGGGTTATTAACATGCAAAGCCATGCCTGGCTTGACCGTGCAGTATGCTCCTAGACAGAATGACAAAGCTGGAAAAATGGAGTCAAGGAAATATGAGCTGATTTATTTTTTATGTGTAACAAGCTAAACCTTGATCCAGTGCATCTGTGGAGCAAAAGAATATTTATTCAGTTTTGCCATCAAAAACACTGAGAAACACATGAGGTGAGTGTGAATTGTCTCAGCTGAACTCATGTATTCTCCAGACATAATTAAACACTGGCCCAATTTTTAATGTGGGCTACTTAATTGGATGTCAGAAATTCCACATTTGAAGGTTCAGTTTGACCTTTAGTTACATAAAAGAAGCATTTAAGAGTCTCCAGTGAGTGTCAGTGTCTGAATGCAGATGCCTTATTTGAAAACTTTGTGCTCCTTTACAACGACGCATTCCAGGAGGAGAAAGCCCTGATCCTGCAAACAGTTTGAAGCAGGCTTCAGCTTGCTGTCACTGACACCAGCTTGCTGGAATCCACTCATTCCAGGGAATGGTACGCTAGTAAAGACAAGCACATGTGGAAGCAGTTGCAGGGCTCAGGTCTAAATTAGCATGAGATTTTTCTCCCATCTAAATATATTATAAATTTGAGAATATACTTTAATTTCAAGGTGGAGATTCAAAAATGAAAGAGAAAGTCCTCAGACAAGCATCTTTCTCAAATGCCACAGGATTTGTAGAGAAAAAACAAATCGATTGCAGTGAGACTTTCAGTAAGGAAAAGACCAGTTAAAGCTGGTGTAACCAGGTGAAAAATGGGACTTTGATATACACACAAGGTAATTTTTAATCCAGCCAGTGTGGAAGACATAAATAGCACTGAAACCTGGCAAGATCACCTGCAGCTCACACCATTCACCTGGGAAAGAAGCACAGGATATAGAGAGGTATTCCTGCTCATAGCTATTGGAGAAGTCAGTAATGCCTAGTGAAGTGTCCTGAAGGAACACTTCTGAAGCAAGGAAGTCTTAAAGAATCTGAAGCCGTTTGCTCAAGGAAGTTTTTTCTATGCCCCCCAGACCTGGAGAGACTCTTGCAGCTCCTGCTATCTCAAGCTTGGCTCCTGTCAGTACATTGCACAGCAGGGTTAAAGCCAAGTGAAGCACATAATCTGCACACTGCAAAACTGCTCCAGTCGATAGGCTCATATAGGCTGTGGCTCACACCAGCTACCTTTGCACACAGTCTGTGATTCCCTTTCTGTAGTTTAAAACAGTCTCATTGTAACACCAGGAAATTAACTCATAAAGGGAAATGGTTTGCTGACTAGTTTTTAAATGCTGTGAGCTACTTACAGGATTTAGGAATGATGTGAGAATGCCCAGACTGCGCTTTGGTTCCTAATTTTGCTTGGATCTGTATGTGCAGGTCCCCATTTACTATGATGTTATGCTGAAACATGCAAACTGATGTTCTTGTTCCCATATTGATTTGTTTGGTCAATTAAATTAATGTAAAAATGTGGCTTTATGGTTAAAATGTCACCAGTAAAAGGCATTGCTCGCTGAACACACCATGTGTTCCTCACTTGCCAACTACTACTTGGCAGGAATGAACAGGCAAGGTCATTAGTTTGGTACTTTCTGGAGAAGGAGGCAACATACTTCATACAAACTACAAAATCCAGGAGGATGCCAGACTACAAGTGTAGAGTAATTTTATTTGCTGAGCAAAAGGGGATGTTAAAAATCTGTAGATAATTTCTCTACTTCAAACAAATGTTCTTACTGTATATGGCTTTGAATTCACACAGGATGGATGCCCATGAGAAAACAAAACTAGATAAAACCTGGACTGTCAGTCAGTCAGCTCTGAGTTTGCTTCTGTAACTTGAATTTACATACACAGTACTTGCTAGTGCAACTGTGTATATGTAAGACAGTTTGAATTGGCTGGTCTAAGTGTATAAAGTATGCTAGAAAACAGGCAATTCCCCAGGAGATTTATGTTTGTCTTTAAAGTAATTCTTTTTCTCATTGTATCTATTTAAAAAAAAAAAAGTTTCACAGATAAAGAAATGGAAGTTGTTTCCAGGAAGACAAAATATTGCATAATAAATAATAAGTGGATTGGATAATTCTAGTGATTTGATTGTAAACTATGGAATATACAGGGGAGCAATCTACAATCTTGTTATTTCTAGTGGTTCTTAAATCACAAGTTGATCCTTGCAATATTATGACCAAGGTTTCAAAAGTGAGGACAGTTGTAAAATATATTTTCAAGCAAAAATAACTTGGTGAATAACTTGGTGTTCATGTTTCTGTAATTCTGTGGACTAGAAACTAAGAGGAACACTGAAATTCTCAAGATTCCAGGAGTTGGGGATTTCTTTTCTTTTCTTTTTTTTTTTCTTTTCTTTTTAGAAAAAGCCCACCCAGTATCAGAATAAGTAGCAAAAATCATGAGTGTGGCAATCCTCTTGTCACACTGAATTTCCTGCACCTTTTTTTTTTTTTTTAAACAGATGATGGCCCTGGTGAGAGGGTGAGACTGTGTACAAATGTTTGTGGTTTAGAGCCCAGTTTTCCAAAGAGAAGTCCAGAATACACAATACGTCACCTGTTTGTACTCCAGCTCCATGAGGCAACTAAGACAGAATTGTACAGCGTTTCCAGATCAGCTCTCCCATGGGGCTTTAAAGCTGAGTTTTGGTCTCCGTAACACACAAAAATGTTTCCCCACATGAATTAAAATATTAATTCTTGGCTGTACAGCATGCTACAGGGTTTATCCACTGGTGTTACACTTTTATATGATTTTAACTATTCCCAAACTAAGGTGGGGAGCATGGGTTTGCCAGCGTAGTATTAGTCTGCCTTTGGCTAAGGAAGTATTTGCATTTTTTGCGATTACAGCTAAGCAGATTATTCACTGTTTATGTGAACAAAATTTATGATGTCTTGCAAGGTTGTAACATACCTAATGAGAGACAGAGGGGGTGTTGCCAAGTGGGGTTCCTCTCCCTCCAATTTGATCCAATTTATGACTGACTTTGGAAGCAGCAGAAATCAGACCCAGTGTGGATTTTTTAATTTGATGTTATGTGAGTTTAGAGCCCAAGTGAATAAATACCTGAGCATGGCAAAAGAAGGATTGCTGTTGTCTTCAGTAGCATTGGAGGATATCCAGTGAAAAGTACCAACAAGGACTTTACTAAAATTAAGGCTGATGCTGGCATGTAGCTCTTCCTCTGCACCTTCCTCCTAGAACTTACTTCCAGTTTGTCAAGGGAAAATTTATCCTGTGAGAATGAACACTTTTATGACGATACATGGATTCTCTGTGCTGATAGCAGAGAATCAGCCAGTGTCAGACATGCCAATGGGCATGTTTATTCTGCCCCATGGTCATCCATACTGCGGCATCTATCGGCTCCTTTCCCACTTGTGCTCCCTTGGCCCTACTCTGAAGTCATACATGACACATATGCCACGTGCTGGTTCCCAAGACATGGAGTAAGTCCAGCAAAGGTAGACTCGAGCAATCGTCCTGTGTCAGATTTCTGAATACAAACAGAGAAGGAGCACAGAGCACAACTATTGCATACAGAACTGGAGAAGCTGGCAATAGATGGGTCAGGTTTTCATTACAACTCGTTATATTTTTTACACACATATCACACCGCTAATTATAAGCTGCAGCACCAAGAACATTTAGTTTTGCTGAAAGGATGTGTGGTTTCCTGGGTGATGGGAGTGAAGTAGCCAGGTGTACTACAGAGGTGAAGTGTCCTAAAGTAAAGGTTTTAAAGCATTTCCTGTCCATCTAAGCAAGCCCCTTGTGGTGTTGGGATGTTATATATAGCTTTACCACTGAGGCCAGCTTTAGGATGTTCTCTGCATATAACCTTATAGTTTCATAGCAAGGCGGATTCAGTTTTGCCAGGATAAACATCCTTATTCCAATTTTATTTGGTTTGCTGATATAACTTTACCAATTTTAAAACCTAAATGTAGAATGCTGTTATAAAAAACTAGTGGCCCTTGTACAAAGCTGTGGAGTTTGGACCTGCATGAATCATAGAATCATAGAATGGTTAGAGTTGGAAAGGACCTTAAAGATCATCGAGTTCCAACCCCCCTGCCACGGGCAGGGACACCTCCCACTAGACCAGGTTGCTCAAAGCCCCATCCA